>JAQIUQ010005223.1:0-22353 GCA_030378365.1 Hybognathus amarus
GGTAACTTTACTATAAGGTTCATTAGTTAACTACATTAGTTAACATTAACAAAGAATGAACAATACTTCTTCAGCATTTGTTAATGTTAATTTCAACATTTACTAATACTTTAAAAAAATCTTGTTAACATTAGTTAATGCACTGTGAACTAACATGAACAACAATGAACTGCTGGATTTGTATTAACTAACGTTAACAAAGAATAACAAATACAGTAACAAATGGTTAGTTCATGTTAGTTAATACATTAACTAATGTTTAATAAATGAACCTTATTGTAAAGTGTTACCAAATGAATACTTTAATTCAGCAATGAGGCATTATATTGATCAAAAGTGACTGTAAAGACAAGTCAAATAAATGCTGAAGAATCCTGATCCTCCAAAAAGTTGATTTCCACTAAAACATGAAGCAGCACACTAATTATCAACATTGATAATTATTAGAAATCATCATATTAGAGTGATTTCTGAAGGATCATGTGACACTGAAGAGAATTTCATCATCATTACTTTCAATCAAGTAATGATGATGAAAATTCACAGGAATAAATTACATTTAAAAAAAACACAACAATAAATAAAACAATGCTATTTCACAACATTACAGTTTTCCCGGTAATTTTGATTAAAAAAAAGATAAATAATTAAAAAAAACTTTTAAACAGTAGTGCAATTTAATTTTGACATTTTCAAGACAATAAAGCACATACACAGCCAAAATCCTCATTACTTTATTGCAAACAAATGCCAAGTATGCATCATGGACGTTTTGGTTTTACTTAATTTAAATGTAAGCCGACTTTGTGAAATATTGAGAAGACTCACTCGGTATAATAGAGTACAGTTATAGCTGAGAGCAACACTTACACACTGGTAGAACTGGCCTCTCTGACCTCCGGTAACGAAACGCTTGCCGTCTGGATTCCAGGCCACGCTGGTCAGGCTGTCCTCATGGGACTGGCTCATTTTGGTTCTCAGTTCCCCTGTCTGGGTGAACACAGAGAGGATTTAAAGGCGAGACGAGCCGCTGGAGAGAATCTGAGAGCCGCCTGTGGGTCGAGACCCTCACCTGTACGTTCCAGAGCCAGAGCTCAGAGCAGTCGTCCGGGCCACAGGCTATCAGATACGTGTCATCCGGGCTCCAGGCCAGATAGGAAACCCCATAGGCATGACCCTCCAACGTCTTCAGCTGCTTGAGCAGGTGCGTGTCCTGTCAAAACACCTCAAACTGTCACACTCTTGGATCAGGAGCGTTGTTTTAATGGTGAAGGGGAGGGGGAAGGTCACTCACGGGGTCAACCTGCCATATAATGACTGTTGTGTCTTTGGATCCCGAGGCCAGTTTGGTGCCGTTGTTGGAGAACTTGCAGAACCAGACTTCATTGCAGTGCTCGGTCAAGATCTGCTGGGTGTAGCAGGGGAACTGTTTCCTGCAGACAACAGTCAATGTGTTTTAGAACATTAGGTTTTTTTTCACTTACACCTTATTTTGATAGTTCACTTCAGACATTAAGTATGACGATTAGTAACTTTGCAACTATAAGTCAGCAGATTTTAAGCGGACAGTCTACTAATACTCTAATGACTGCTAGTTGACATGTAGTTGCAAAGTTACTTAATTAGTAAAGGCCCGTTCGCATCAAGCATGATAAATATAAAGATAACTATAAAGATATAATTCTGAAAATCGTTCTCCGTATATTAAAGAATAACAGAGTTCACACCACAGCTATAACGATAAAGATATGAGGAACGATATTGTTGGAAGTCACTTTCAGAACGATCTTTTCCAGCTGTCCAACGATAAAACACTGACAACCAATCAGAATCTAGGGTTGTGCAGATAGACGATAGTATCGCGTATCGACGATTGTCCGAGATATCGCCGACGGCAGATGCCTATGACGATATCAATACGATAATTAGCTCGTTTTACCATTAATGTATTAAATTATTTGGCCTATTATTATTATTACAAAGCTAGTATTGTTATTAAATTAATTTATAAAACGGATAGTTTCGAATCCTTGATTCTGATTGGTCAAGAGCTGTGCTTTATTCACGATAAACACTGCCTACGACCGCTTCACCCAACGGTTCTATTGATCGCTGCGCAACACTGCGGTTCTATGTTGTTTTTATTTGAGCTTTCATGCATTTTACACATTGGAACGTTGTTGCTGTTCACACTCGGGGACTATTTTTTCCAGCGGAAGGTAGGCTTTTAGTGATTTTACTTCAAGAAAGTTGCACTTATATTGTTTTTTACTTTAATATTGTGTGGCAACCGTTTTATAAAAGCAATAAGATACTAAAGGCAAGTGCTGCTATCGTGAAATAAGTAACAGCTGAAGGGGTTACTCCGCTTTGCGTCGTGCCTAACAACGCCCTTCAGCTGTTACTTATTTCACGATACAGCACAGTCTCGGTACCTTATTGCTTACATAAGGAACTACAATTAATTTGCCTTGCCTAAATTCATAACGTGAATGAACATAATTCATCACCACGTGTTAACACTTGCGACAACACCGACACACGCTTATGAGGAGAATGTTTTTAAAACAGACTAAAAAACTACATCCCACATCAAAATTTAATTGCAAGGTGATCCATTCACAAATTATCAAGAGTGCTTGTTTTAACAGACGCATCATTCTTATATAGAGCCAAGATGAAAACGGCATCGTTGTTCGTCAGTATTTTGTTTCCATATAGCACGTTAAAAAAACGTTTAATATTGGAAAAAGAAAATTAAAAAACAAAACAAAAAAAAAACATTTAATGACACTAACACATACAATTACTAAATATTATTAATAATAATAATATCACTAAAGTAGTATTATAGCTACCGTTATCATCGTCGTCTCTAGAGAATGCGGCGTTAATGCAGATGCCGAAAGCAGTCCGTTTTTACTTTCACTTTCAGGGAAATGAGCGCGTTTACATGCACGTTCTTAACCCGGTTATGTTGAATATACTGACAATGCATGTTGTCGTGTAAACGCATCAAACCCGTTTTCCTTTATCAGAGTCAAGTCATAAGTATATAAACCGATCGACTCAAAACACATTAACCCGCGTACTTCGTGCTTACTAAGTGCGCATGTGAAGTGTATTCAAACAGACAGAGCACTGGTAGGAGGACATATATCGCAAACTCCGAATCTTTCTGACCCAATGAAATTATTTAAACGCGTTTTCATCTAGTGCAGAAAGTCAAAATGCTGCAGTAACAGCATGAGGATAGGCTATGTGTCCGTAAATTTCCCGTTGACATGTTGAAATACAAAAAATGATTAGGATCTTTTTTTACCTCACTATACCAGGAAATAACCTGATCCTATTAATAAACACTCTACCTTTGCTACAAAAATAGAAAAAAAAGATTCTTGTATATAAAACGAAGTAATAAAACAAGCAAATTTTGAGTAACTAATCAAGTTAATAATCAAATAAGTAAGCCCCGCCCCTCAGCGATAATATCGTGTATCGCCGATCTCACAGGCTGACGATATGGAAATGGAGCATATCGCCCAACACTATCAGAATCCATTCAAATTTAAAGGTCTTGCGCATTTAAATGGCAGATGACGTTGCAGAGAAGCTAATCGTCGAGGTACAAAAAAAATCCTCCACTGTTTGACAAGTCAATCCCCCTTTTCAAGGATTACGTTAAGAAAGATGGATATATGGAAAGCAATCAGTCATATCCTGGGAATAAATGGAGAGAGGTATTAATGGTGAGATATTATGCAGTTTAGCATAGTGTAACAAAATAACCTCAGGTAGGCTATCCAGCGCTAGTTGACAACATTGCTGTGAAAAAGGCGTTTTATACATAAAGGTGTTGACTAGGCGATGTTTGTCAGATAAATCCACTGTTAGATATTACACTAGACTTGTTAGATTCACTGTTTAGATGCGCTCCCAACTCCTCTCGTCTTTTAAGGATATCATGTACCCAAAAGCGCCTGTTTTTCTTTTGATATTTGTTTGTAACATAAAGCAGCAGCAGCAGTCATCCATTTTCGCTACTTTGAAACCGCGGCGCGAGCGTGCTTAGAATAAAAAGACCGTTATCGGCCGTTGGTGTGGACGCATATATAGTTATCTTTATAGTTATCGTGCTTAGTGTGAAAGGGCCTTAAGCTGGAGAAACTGGAAGAGAGGGCTACTCTCTGAGAAAGATCATTTGAACTCTATTGTTATATTACCATCCCTATTTGAGACACAATCACACATCATTCCCTTCACCCATCCCTACCTGAATTCACCCAAAAATCTATATGGTTTGAACAATTATCATACAGTATTATACATGTTTGGTATCGATTTGACATGTCCCATTCCCACAGAAGTAAATAAGGTGTGGAGAGTTTAAGATATCGTGTTAACAGCTGTGGGTGTGCGCCCATGTAAATCAGCATCTGTCCTCAGTAAGTCTGGGACGGTGATTTATGCAAATTACCACTGTGAGCTCAGGTTTGCATTTGAAATGAGGTTTTTCTGCATTGGTCTGAGTGTTTAAGGAGATGCTGAGGAGGCTGTAACTCAGATCAGCCGTGATGCATCATGTGTTTTCTAATGCAGGTTTTTCTTTTGTCTTTATTCCAGAGCATTTTATGTTTTGTATTTATTATCTTTGAAATTGGCATGATGCATTTACCTGACAATAAATTGTTAAATTTTATTTTATTCTATCTTGCTCTGACATAGTTTTCCCAAGCAGATTAAATGGATTCGTATTCGTATGTTTACCTCAAATCTGCGTCAGATTAGTGACGACTAATTCAAGTGTACTTGGTTTTGCAAAGACAAGAACGGAATCCGTTTAGGGCAAGTTTGGTGTCTTACCTCTGTTTTAATTTGATAAGTGTTACGTGAGAATTCAGGGCATGGCCAATCCAATCCAAAGCTATTATAGGAGCAGTAAAGTTGGTTGAACTATTATATATGTAGTAGTGGCCATACCTCTTACTTTAAATTCAAGTGTATGCAAAAACCACGGGAGCTATAAAAGTATCTTTGATTGCGAAAGCGTGAATGCTACCAGCTCAGGTATAAAACCAATGACCTCTGTTTAGAGACCGAAGCTGGCGACCATGTGATCGTGAGACCTGTGTAAAACAGAAGGTGTGAGGACCTCAGAGCGACAGTTTCTGAATCTGAGCGGGTCAAATATGATTAAAGAGTTAAAAAGAATAATCAAACATTCGCTTAAAACATTTAATGATGCTCAGGTATCATTAAAACTTTTTTATTTATGAGAGTCAGATGAAATAGCGAGGTAATACATATGAGACAAATGTATTTCATTTAATCTTGTTGTGTTGGATAAAAGGAAAGACCGTAACATGCACAAACCTTCACCCCTATTATTAAGACAGTAACTGAGACCGATAAAAGGGTTTTACAGTGGAAAGTCTAAAGTGGACGCATCAGAATAAAGTGTCACCATTTTTTAATATACTGGATTTTGATCTCGATTTAAGAAGGTCTCCAGATTGCATAAACTATATTTATATATACATTATATTTACAGAGCCCCAAGCCTCTGGGGATTGAGATATGAGGTTTAATGAGTTTAAGGGTGTGCTCACAGTGGTCATGTTTGGTGCGATTGGTTCGGTTAATGTGGTTCATTTAAATAAGTGTGAACGCTGTCATCTAAACCCTGGTGCGCATCGAATAAGCGGACCCAGACGCTGAATAAGATAGAGTATAGAATCCACTTCCGGACGAAACTATGGTGCGGTTTCAAAGAGAATATGAACACAACACAAACCAAACATGTAAACGAACCAAAAGAAGGACATGATGTCAGAAGGCGCGACTCTATAAAGGACCAAATGCTCAGCTGTTCTCGTCATGGTCGTGATGTTGCGCGTCAGAGTTCAATTCAGTCATCAGAACCGCGTCTCCTCACAGCCGACCTCGGCTTGTGTGACGGAGGGTTCCTGGACGCTTTTTGACTCCTTACAGATTTTATTAGCTCTTCACGAGTTCTCAGCCGGTTAAAATACCATCATATGTAGCTACGCACACACAGCGAGCGCATTATCCGGACCACAGCCGAAACAAACCACAAGTGTGAAAACACCCTTAAAATATTGTCTTTAATATGGCACACTACTGATAAATTCAGTTGTCTGTTCACTTTTTAGTGCTTAATCCTGTTCTGTACTAGCCTGACGCATCATAGTTGTCAGGCACTGGAGCCTGTCGAGAAAATACAATTGAAGTCCATGGGACCAACCTATAGAAATATTAATTTATGCTGTGAAAACTGAGATTTTAGACATGCGTTCTTATGGACATTTGGGACCTCCCTCTAGCAGATTTCGATGTGTCCAGTTTTTCAGTTGCATGTTTCCAGTTATTGTTGCCGCTTGGTTTCAACCAACCAGGACAGAAAATCCCTCTGGACTCAATTGGATCGTCAAATGCCTTGATGGCGTTCTCTGTTCCTCTTTTATAATGAATGCGCTGTCTCATCTATAGCAGATGCGGGCGCTGAAGACCACACATCTCAGTTCTCCAGCGGCGGCCATCTTCTGTAACAAATTGAGACCCAAGCGCTCTTTGGTGACGATAATGATTACGCGACATCGATCATCTGTCCATCATCGTTTAAAACCTGCCCTGACAATTCGATTGGTCCGACTGCTTTGGTTTGAGTCTGGTTGCTTCTCAACGGCTCAAGTCCAGAATGAACTTCCCATCCTCAAATGTTGTAGGTACACCAATTCAGTAGATTTATAGGAGTGTCAGCTGCATTTCATAGCCAAATTAACTTAAAGTGGCAACTGCATTTACGACAGTTTGTACAGAACAATCTGAACAACTAGTTGTAAATGACGCATTTAAACATGTATCAAGATGTGTTCTCTACTGTGCAATGTGCGGTAGCAAGGAACCACAGGGAACAGGCAGCAGATTTGACTCATTCAGGTTAGGGATCATGCTAATGAACGGTGAACAACAAGTCAATAATACAGCAAAATAAATCCAAATGCTTTATATTGGGAGTGTAACGGTACATGCATTCATCCCAAACCTGCACGGTTTGTGCATACAGTCAGACAACGAATACAGTCAGTCACAGGTGATCCATGGAAGGGGTGTGTGCAGCAATGCAACGCTGTTGCTAATCGCCACAACAGAAAAAATCAGAATAGTAAGAAGAGATGATCTATGCAACCCAAAGTTCATGTGGCACACAAGAGCCTGCTAGGCAAGGCAAGTTCATTTATACAGCACATTACAGTGGTGATTGAAATGCTTTTACATACAAGGATCTGAAATATTCAGAAATAAATAGATTAAAAAATAAAAATGAATATACAAGTAATACCTCTGTGAGATGCTAAGTCAGCCTCTGTCCTGAGCTTGAGATGCTTTTGTGATACGCTGGGACAACAACTTCACTGAAAGGAAACCGAGAGTTGTGGAGAAGGTATATTTGTTTTATTTATTTTACAAAAAAATATATATATATTTTAAATGTACACAAATATATTTTTTACTTTACGAAGTAATCTTTTACAGTTTAAAAATGTATTCTTACTCTTTTCTGTGTGTACCGTGATTTATTTTTGACAAGAGTATTAAAGACTAAAATCATTTGGCATTGTGCCAATTTGTGTCGGTAAGCTTGAGTGGAAGTCGACTGAAAACTAATATTACATGCATAAAGAAATGGGAAGCTTCAGTGCACGCTTCACTGCCTCTGTCTGAATGTAAATGTCTCTCTCTGGTGTTTTTCCACTACACAGTACCAGCTTCGACTGAACTCGCCTTTGTTTGGTTTCCACTGTGTAAAAGTTGTACCTGTTCCTGCTTTTGGGTACTTTTTTTGTATGCCTATCAGAGGTTCTCGAGTGAGGCTAGAGCCATATCTACGAATGTGACAGCAGAACAATGCTGACTGCTGATTAGTTCAGAGAGAATCGTCACCATCACTGCGTCATCATTCACACCACAGATGAATGTCCAGATATAACCCGCCATTTTTAAATGGTTGGCCAGAGATAGTTACTGGACGTACCTACTATTATTATGACTATTCTCAAGAAGAATACGACGTAGTTGGTCAACAGGAGAAGTGCAGACTTTCCTTTGTTGGTTGCAAAGATATCCTGGCAAGCCAGACCTCATCATGAGTGCTAGATCAGAAACTCACAGATGGCATCTACATTGCAGTCCAAGGGATGGAATAAAGGTCTTTTCAATATCCCTCTTCAAGCAATAGGTTAGTGCTCGAGAATAGGTTCATTTTCAGTAGCAGCTATGGAAATCACATCGCAAGCCGTCACAACACTGCAGTCATTATGTTAAGCCGAATGTGGTGTGGACTGACCTGAGTTTGGTTTTTCTACTTCAGAAAGCTAACGAAGATTGCTGAGCCACACCGGCTAAGGTGATAATTTTGCTTCAGGCTAGCCGAAGAGGATTTCAGTGAGAGCTTAATACTGGGGCAGGAGAGACGGAAACGTCGCTATGGCAACTGGGAACTATTTTGTGACTACTGTCTACAATGGAAAGACGAGTGCTAAGTCTAGCGGAGTGCAAGCTGGTACTGGTAAGTGAAAGGCGCCATTTTCTCCTTCTTGCTCATCCTTGCATGATTTTTTTGAAAAGCATAATGTTGAAATTTGTGCAGTCGGGCAACTCTCAGTTTTATTTTTTATTATTCTATTTATTTGTACTTTTATGACACAAGGGATGCTCTTCAGTTCTGAAGCTGATTGTGACCAAATTCCTTTGTTTTTTTTATCAGCCCTGCAAAGAAAATAAAGACCTATGCAAAAGTGCATTTTGTACATGAATCCTCTAAAGGAGGCTTACCGGCACCCTCGACCTCAGGAGGGATTAACTGCCATTAGGTGGGACAAACTTCAGATTGCACTATCGTCCGTTCAAAATCAATGAAAAGCATCAATAATTTGTTGCTTTTTCTTGTTGGAAACGCTGACTCCAAAACCGAGTCACGATCATACGAACCGTGACTTCTGTGGACCGTTTACACCCCTGTGGGGTGGTGATGGCGCAGTGGATAAGACACATGCATTTGGTGTAAAACCCGGGTTCAGAATCCACTGTGAGACACCAATGTGTCTCCTGAGCAGGAGCACTTAACCCCTAGTTGCTCCCAGAGGCGGCGCGACCTCTTGACATGTACAGCAATTTTAAGTCGCTTTGTATGGTGGTTGGTGATCGTAGGGCTTCTGCACTCATTGATAGCTGTGCTGTGGATTCTCCGTCTCCAGTTCGTAATTGTCGAGGAGCAAGTGACGTCGTAATTTGCGCATGTCTTCCATCTCATCTCACGTTATGTCTTCTGGGCCAATCACCATGCAGAATGACTCTCACGAGCACAAGTTACACGTTCCTGCCTTCGGCGCTAGGTCAGTTATTTTCCAAGCTGAGGTCGATTAGCAATAAAGTCATTTGCAAAGTCATGTAAGGCTTGACTTAAGTACTGTCATTTTTAGCTTCTGATATCGATACTTGGACATTTCAAATCTGGCAACACTGTACTGAAATATCGGTGACCCACACCTTCCCACTTGATCAAAACATTTAGAATCTGTGGACAGTGTCAACACCTCAAGGCGCTCTCTATGAAGCAAGCTGACAAAAACATAACGAAACCTAACCTCGATTAATTCCAGAACATAACGAGTCTTTGGTTGCTTCAATGCTACTTTAAAATGGTGGATACCAAACACACGGAGATGCCTGGACACGTGCAATGGTTAAAATAGTTTCAATCAAATCAGTCGCAGTTTTCAGAAGAGAGTTCTGCTCCGTACACACACACACACACACACGTCATTTCAGGGGATGCACTTCCAAATTTCAATGTTGTCGATTCCTGAAACTTTGACGTGTGTATGTGGCCTGGTGGGATTTTTGATGCTCCTCCAATATGGCTTATATAATGGAGGCGAATTCTGCTAAACCTGCCTATCTAGAAATGAATACACAACCTCATGCTATCTTCTACCTCACAATGTGCTAGTTAGTCAAGACCTACTAAGCTTCGTCTGGGCTAATTTCGCCGTTTCTTTGGTTGACAGTCATTCATGCTCCTATGGCTTGCATTCACATCACCAATACAACATGCTTAATATGTAGTGGGCTGCAGATTATTGACAGAACTGACATTGCACATTAGTTTTCTGTGACATACATGTGCATTTTAGCAGTTGCAATGAAAAAAATGGATCCCAAAATTACATTACTGATTTGGAAAGAGTTAGACTCAGGTTTCTTTGTATGCAAAGAGGCATTTTGCATGCGAATGGGTATAACTAATCAAATCTGAATATGGCTAGTCTTTCGGTGCAAATCATACCCTTGATAGGGGAACACTTTGAGGGCATGAAATGTGAAAATTTCTCTATCTCTCATCTCTGTGCAAGTTTATGGATCTATCATGATTTTTACATTTTTATTTATTGTTTATTTCAGTCGAAAAAATATATGCAGAATGGAAGTTGTCATTGGGACCACAAACTGTTGATTTCCAAAAAATGATATCTCCTTTAAAGCCCGTTCACACCAAACAATATCTATAAACAATAACCTCAATGCTAAACACATAGGCATCCACACCAATGTACAGTAATGTTCTGTTTTATCTATAAGTGTGATCTGCCAGTTTTGTCATTCTGTCGCTTAAATATCATGTCAGATGGATTCTGATTTGCCGTAAGATGATTTTTATCACTCATCAACAGGAACATCTTGTTTAAACACATTATTTAGCGATTTAACTACTCTTGCATGTGTTGAAATGTGAGCGAGGTGAACGTCTGGATTTACTGTAATACGGATATACTGTCATTACGCAGGACTCATCAATGCTGCTCTACTCACTAGACCAACGCTTAGTCGATACAGGGGTCAGCCGGCAACTAGGGTTAGAGTATGAGAAATTGGTATCTGATGGAACCAGGGGACTCCATTTTTATTTTCCAAAACTGAGTAAAAACTGTTTTATTTCGATTCCTAGTTTTCGATATTTCACACTTGGAGGACAACAAGAAGAAAGAAACTGCTGAACAACACCAACGAAGGGCGTACCCAGAAGGTGTTGGCATAACCGGTGAGATGGCTTAGGTCGGCAAGTCCAAAGTATGGCTTCTCTCTTTCTAAAAATAAAACAAAATCTCTGCAAAATGCAACATTTGTGACAAAAGATTATTGTGACAGAAGTATTTCCTTCAGAAACACGTTGCATTAGCAAGGTTAGCTAAACTTTTTTTGATCCTGCCTCTTGAAAAGAATTGAGAAAAATCGAGAAATCGTTCAGAACCGGAAATTGGAAATAGGAATCTGAGAAATCAGGAATCGTTCAAATTAACGATACCAACCCTACCGTAGACAAAGCATCTGTGTCCCGTAAGTTTCCTTCATGTACCTGCTGCACACGTGGTCTATGAGCAGAGCACAGCTGTCCAGTCCACTGTCCAGCTCGCTGTTTGTGGTCAGGGACACGCGAGATCTCTCTGCAGCTCTCCACTGCCTGACGCAACAGAGGTCTGCAGGCGCCGGGGCGGCGCAGCATGGGACGGGGGCAGGTGCGCTGAGAGAGAGACAGAGATGGACAGCATAAGGTCAGTGGAGGGGTTAACTCAGTTTTCATCTGAATTAGCCAACACAGGGACATAAAGTGGACTTAAACTCACGCAGGTACATCACGCTTCTTCAGGTTACCGCCCCCAATTCAATTCATCTCCTGAATTGGCTGAACTGAAATAGAACTGACCCCAAACCCGTAGCTGAAAAAAGAAAAACAATTACATGAAACTGTAAAAAAGAAGAAAACAAAAGAGGGAATGAAGGAGGAAGAAGTAAACAAGAATAAATCAGAAAGTGAATAATAATGTTTACACCGATAATAATAATAATAGGTCACACTTTATTTTAAGGTGTCATTGTTACACTGCAATTATAGATTGGTATCTACTAATAATAACTACATGTACTAACTGTAGGATGAGGGTTTTGTTTAGGGCTAGTTGCATGTAATTTATAGTATTGCTAGATTTTAAAAAGGACACTGTAAATAAAGTGTTACCCAATTATAATTAATATTAATAACAAATTAATAATTCTGGATCATTCTTTTGTTTTGTCAGAGACTATGGGCCTGATTTGCTAAACAGGGCAGATTAGCACGAGAGCACAATCCCATAAAAGCACCGATGGAAGTGTAAATTTCTGCTTGCGATTTACAGACAAATTAAGAAAAACAGCCGATCATTTTCATAATCCACCAAGACAGATCAAACTCAGCGTCTGATTTCAGGCGTGCTCTTTTATGGGCGGTGAATAAGGGTGAAAATACCAGTAAACTGATGAGCGCAAACCTTCAGTGAATCGCCCTCCATGATTCATTTAAATTCTCACATCCCAGAAATGTTTTGTCTGAAAAGGAAACTCCTGCAATAATATCAGCTGCAAAAATAACCCTGTCCACGACTTTTGACGCTAATTTTTCACTGCGTGTCTTTAGTAAATCCTGAAAGTTCGATGTTATAAAGACAAAATTACGATGATGTAGTCGCAATTGCGTGTTATAGTCAGAATTACGTGATATAGTTCGCAATTGCATGTTATAAAGTCAGAATTTACATGTTATAGTCGCAATTGCGTGTTATAGTCAGAATAACGCGATATAGTTGCAATTGCATGTTATAAAGTCAGAATTACATGTTATAGTCGTAATTGCGTGTTATAGTCAGAATAACGCGATATAGTTGCAATTGCATGTTATAAAGTAGGAATTACATGTTATAGTCATAATTGCGTGTTATAGTCAGAATTACGCGATATAGTTGCAATTGCATGTTATAAAGTCAGAGTTACGTGTATATAGTTGCAACAGCATGTTATAAAGTCAGAATTACATGATGTAAAGTCAGAAATTACGTAATAGTAACGTTGCATGTTATAAAGTCCGAATTACAATGATATAGTTGCAATTGCGTGTTATAAAGTCAGAATTACATGATGGTCACAATTACGTGTTATAGTCAGAATTAAGTGATATAGTTGCAATTGCATGTTATAAATCCGAAATTCGTGATATAGTTGCAATTGTGTGTTATAAAGTCAGAATTATGTGATATAGTCGCAATTGCATGTTATAGTCAGAATTAAGTGATATAAAGTCAAAACTACGTGATATAGTTGCAATTACGTGATAAAGTCAGGATTACGTGATATAGTCGCAATTGTGTGTTATAGTCAGAATTACGTGATATAGTTGCAATTGCGTGTTATAGTCAGAATTACGTGATATAGTTGCAATTTGTGTTATAGTCAGAATTACGTGATATAGTCACGTAGCGTGTTATAGTCAAGAATTACGTGATATAGATGCAAATTGCGTGTTATAGTCAAAATTCCGTAATATATCCGCAATTGCGTGTTATAGTCAGAATTAAGTGATATAAAGTCAAAATTACGTGATATAGTTGCAATTACGTGATAGTCAGAATATGCGATATAGTCGCATTTGTGTGTTATAGTCAGAAAGTCACTGCGTGTCTTTAGTAAATCCTGAAAGTCGTCTTTTTAACGCCAAATGAGGGTTTGGAGTGGAGCTGTTCGTAAATCTGGCCCTACATCGACTAACAGAAGACAGACATTTAATGAGTTCACTAATAAATAACATTTTTTAATGAAAATGTATGTATTTATATAAAATATTTTAATATGAAGTAATACCATATATTTATATATATATATACATAATAATAATAATAATAATAACAGTAAGGCACTGATGTCCCTGCTGTATTGTGAATATAGTCACTCTGATGTGTGTTGTGTCCAGCAACAACCTTTTTGTAACATTAGGCAAATAAGGTCATTTGTAAATTGAATGTGTTTGGCTTCCAGTGTCATTCGCTGTACAAAACAGCTTGTCACGTTTCGATATTGCAAACTGCTATTATTTTAATGTATTATCATTATTACAAACACACTGGTTTGTAGTGTAAATAGTTTTACTGTTTACTGCATTTTGTTATTCTTAGTTATTTCCCTTCACGGTGAACGACTACAGAAGTCTGGCACATTCACAGGAAATAGCTTACCTCTGCATTGAAAATTAGTCATATATAGCACAGCCCCTCTCATAACCTTTTGCTTAAGCATAATGCATAAATATCAAACTCACAAGTTTTTCCTATCAAAATTAAGTGAATATAGAAGAGAATTTCATATAATTCGAGACAATGCTGACATTTTTGTCATGGTGTTATTTTTTTTATATAATTATAATTAAAATAAGATTATTTATTACTATATATTTTTACATTGTTATTCATTTAAATGTTTTAGGAAATACATTGTAATAGAAATATCTTTATATTTTATAGGTTTTCCTGTGCCCAAAATCCCGTCTATCTGCTATCTTTTATAATATTCGTTTAACTAACAAAAGTTCCTGAATGCCATCAATGACAATTTTTGGTGAGAAAAGTTTTAGCAGTGGACTTTATGAACTGTGTATTGTTGTGGAATTAGTTGGCCTGTGTTTTTATTTTATTTTTACTGTGCAAAAACTACATTAAAAAAAAAGTTTCATCTGTATGACAGCCTGGTCAGAAATGATGTTGGCACAATTTCATTGTGTGATCACAAATAAAACAACGGACTACAAGCACAACTGTGCAATATGCTTACAAAATCATTAACACATTTTTAATAATATTTGAATAAAGAGTGAAGATGTCAACATTCACTTTTGGCCACAACTATAAGCATCATCAATACATATTTCAATGCTGATTTACTCATTCACAGCAATATTTCCTTAAATAACAACAGTTTTCAGAGGCAGGATTTAAACAGTAGCATAACCGGAATGATCCAGCTGGTATTTGTTTATATGTGTTTCGAGAAACTCACTCTGAAGCTTGTTCGAGGAGTTTGGATCGTGAGGCCGTCCCTTTCCCCTTCCCACTTCGGCTTTAGCACGCAGGTCATCAGAGTTACTGCACATCAGGTACCTACAGCACACAGAAGCAGAGGGTCTTTACACACCGATGAAGCTGTCTGGGGGTGTGGTGGTGTTGAGGTTCCTGTTTCTGTTCAAGCAACTCAACCATCTTTAAGATGCATGTGATCAAATTACACTCAAAGAAAAGCATACACAAGCATGTTTTCTGATTTTTATGGAAGCTTGTTTCTGCCACAGAATAAAAAAATAATAGGTAATCTTTTTATCTCACATATTCTGACTTTTTCTCACAATTGCAAGTTTACATTGTGATATAAAGTCGCAATTGCGCGTTATAAAGTCAGAATTACGCGATATTATAAAGTCAGAAGAATTACGTGACAAAGTCAGAATTACGTACAAAGTCAGAATTACGTGACAAAGTCAGAATTACGTGATATTAAGTCAGAATTACGTAATAGAAGTCGGAATTGCGTGTTATAGTCAGAATTACGCGATATAGTTGCAGTTGCGTGTTAGTCAGGAATTATCGTGACAAAGTCAGAATTATGTGATATTAAGTCAGGAATTACATAATATAAAGTCGCAATTGCGTGTTATAGTCAGAATTACGTGATATTATACAGTCAGAATTACGTGATATAAAGTCGCAATTGCATGTTATAAAGTCAGAATTACGTGATATAGTCGCAATTGCGTGTTATAAAGTCAGAATTACATGATATAATGTCAGAATTATGTGATATAAAGTCAGAATTACGTGATATAAAGTCGGAATTGCGTGTTATAGTCAGAATTACGTGATAAAGTCGCAATTGCGTGTTATAAAGTCAGAATTACATGATATAGTTGCAATTGCGTGTTATAGTCAGAATTACGTGATATAGTTGCAGTTGCGTGTTAGTCAGAATTACGTGACAAAGTCAGAATTATGTGATATTAAGTCAGAATTACATAATATAAAGTCGCAATTGCGATGTTATAGTCAGAATTACGTGATATTATACAGTCAGAATTACGTGATATAAAGTCGGAATTGCATGTTATAAAGTCAGAATTACGTGATATAGTCGCAATTGCGTGTTATAAAGTCAGAATTACATGATATAATGTCAGAATTATGTGATATAAAGTCAGAATTACGTGATATAAAGTCGGAATTGCGATGTTATAGTCAGAATTACGTGATAAAGTCGCAATTGCGTGTTATAAAGTCAGAATTACATGATATAGTTGCAATTGCGTGTTATAGTCAGAATTACGTGATATAGTTGCAGTTGCGTGTATAGTCAGAATTACGTGACAAAGTCAGAATTATGTGATATTAAGTCAGAATTACATAATATAAAGTTGCAATTGCGTGTTATAGTCAGAATTACGTGATATTATACAGTCAGAATTACGTGATATAAAGTCGCAATTGCATGTTATAAAGTCAGAATTACATGATATAAAGTCACAATTGCGTGTTATAAAGTCAGAATTACATGATATAATGTCAGAATTATGTGATATAAAGTCAGAATTACGTGATATAAAGTCGAGAATTGCGTGTTATAGTCAGAATTATGTGATAAAGTTGCAATTGCGTGTTATAAAGTCAGAATTACATGATATAGTTGCAATTGCGTGTTATAGTCAGAATTAGGTGACAAAGTCGCAATTGCGTGTTATAGTCAGAATTACGTGATATAGTTGCAGTTGCGTGTTATAGTCAGAATTACGTGACAAAGTCAAAATTACGTGATATTAAATCAGAATTACATAAAATAAAGTCGCGATTGCGATGTTATAGTCAGAATTACGTGATATTATACAGATTAGAAATTACGTGATATAAAGTCAGAAATTATACATAAATAGTCGCAATTGTGTGTTATAAGGTCAGAGATTACATGATATAAAGTTCGCAATTGCGTGTTATTAAGTCAGAATTACATGATATAATGTCAGAATTATGTGCTATAAAGTTGGGAATTGCGTGGTTTATAGTCAGAAATTACGATAGATTAAAGCCGCAATTGCGTGTTATAAAGTCAGAATTACGTGATATAGTTGCAATTGCGTGTTATAGTCAGAATTACGTGACAAAGTTCGCGAATTGCGTGTTATAGTCAGATTACGTGACAAAAGTCCGCAATTGCATGTTATAGTCAGAATTACGTGATATAGTTGCAATTGCATGTTATAGTCAGAATTACGTGATATAGTTGCATTGCGTGTTAGTCAGAATTACTGATATAGTTCCAATTCGCGTGTTAGTCAGAATTACGTGACAAAGTCGCAATTGCATGTTATAAAACAATTGCGTGACTCTACGTCTTCTGGAAAAGACTTTGTGTAATTGTGAGTTTAAATTTCTCTAATCTCTGACTATATAACACGCAATTGCGCTCCTAGTATTAGCCGCAATCATTAATTCAGACATCAATCAGAATTACGAAAGATGTGAACTCCGAAATTGTGAATGATATAAGTCGCAATTATCTTTTAAAATGTTTTATTCTGTGGCGTAAAAAAGCTTCCATAGATTTTTTCCGTCCTGCAATGTAACATATAAGCACACAACCACCAGTCCTCATTTATTCTGCTGCTCAGTGGC
The DNA here is from genome assembly GCA_030378365.1 of Hybognathus amarus. NCBI lineage: Eukaryota > Metazoa > Chordata > Actinopteri > Cypriniformes > Leuciscidae > Hybognathus > Hybognathus amarus. The sequence goes on from JAQIUQ010005223.1 coordinate 17,595, forward strand.
ACTAGGTAGAATGAAAGAGAAGTTCTAAATAACTAATGGGGCGAGAACTTGTCGATATAAGTGCAATAATTCCAAACAAATGTCCAAAACATTCATAAAATTAAATCTCGCTTTCTCTGCTGCCTGAGCTTCACCTGTCAACTCTGGCCCTAGAGCCATCAGCTGGTTGCAACAGATTTTACTTTCTAAACAGAAGGTGTTATGATTCTTTAGAGGGTGGGACTCTGATTTTAAAGAGGCAGAGCTCACTGTACTTGATAAAATGTTGAACACTTATAAAATATCATGTGAACACCCCAACTTCCACATGCCATGTTCACTATATTCACCATAAATATTTATTGTATATTTGTATTAGACATTGAAGATATGTTTGTAGAATAGCCTGCATTCGAAACCTATATTTCAGGCCTCTGTGTTTCACACTTCAGCTGATCTTGCCATGAACTTGCACCTGCACTTGATAATTAAGAGAAAGACCAGTTGGCAGCACACCCCTAAAGAACTATTAAAGGTAACCCAAGAATGCTTATTGGTTGAGCACAGCTGAAAACAGGTTTGAACAAATTATGAGAAGCAGATGTTCTGCAGGCATCTTGGCTTTGTTATGCTCTACCCTTACAGTCCGAGTTGGGCATTTGCATTCTGCAATTCTTACCACTGTCCAATTCTTTGAAGGGCTCTTAAAGGAGACCTATTGTGCCCTTTTACAAAGTCCTGATTTAGTTTTGGTAGCTTTACTAGAACAGGTTATAAAACACATTATTTTCACATATTTATACATTACTCAGCCCCTCTACTCCCAGTCTGTCAGGAATGCTCTGCGAGGTGTTTCCCAGAAGCATTGTTAGCCAACTATGGTTCGCCAGTTGTACGTTACAGCATAGTTCAACAAGTTAATGTTTCATGAAACCATAGTTTCAATGAACATTCAAACAGCATCTGTAAAGTTGTGTGTATGGAACAAAGCCATGGTTCTCGATTGATGATATGTGGACTTAATAAATCATTTTCTTGAGCAAAATACACAAGCTGAGCATTTAGTATAATATTATTTGAATATAAACAATATTATTGACATCTTTTCATTTTTCAAGAGATTTAAAGCACTGTTTTGAAGAGTGTGCATGTGCCTAGCAAGAACGAAGACTGATTAAACATATCCTCAGATGCCATGTCTGTAATTTGCCATGTAATTCAACATCATCAACCAACTTACATAAATGACAAATTTGCGTCAAAAAGGTTTTGACAAACAGCAGTGACGAGCTAGTTTATTTCTTCAATGATGGTAGTAAAGAAGTGAGTTGCGCTCGTATTGCGGAAACACACCCCTGTTTAGATCCCGTCTCATGAAGCCCTCCTTCTGAAAGCACACTGTGCTCTGATTGGTCGGCTGGATCAGTGTGTTGTGATTGGTTAAACACTTCAAGTGTGTTTGCGAAATTTCTCGCCCCTTTCCATAACCGCCAGTTTAACACACTACTCAACTCAACCAGGCCCCGCCCCTTTATTCTGCGTATGAATCATGTAAATGAGGAATATTGTGACGTGTTCACGTTCCCGGAAGAATTTCAAGACTACAGTAGAGGCGTTTCAGGCACTGATACTGATATAGAGAAGAACTCAGAGGTTTTTCATGCTCAAACAGCAACATCACACACTAAAGAAGTCAAAAACAAGTTCCTCTTTAAACGCATGAGAATTGCTATTCTGAACATTTCTTCTCTATCTGCGACCTCCGTAATAAAGCAAAGATGGCAGCATGCAGGCAGAATTTCTTTCAAATTAGTTTTCTCATTTATTAGGGCTGCCACTTTATGCTCGAAAGTCTTGCAAAATCGATCGGACTAACCAACACAAGTGTCGAAAACAAAAATAGTGAATTGATTTTAACTGCCTTTTTTTTTAAATCCAAAATGTGTTTTAGGTGGACAGATCCATCCAGGTCACAGAACATGTGGGATGTTGGAAAATATCAATGTGTTTTTCTTTTAACCAAATACTTTCGCTATTACTTCAATGCAAGTGAACAAGCGCGCCATTATTTGTTGCGTCAGTGACGTGTGTGTTCAAGTAAGCCCGAAATGCGCAGATTCTGTATTTAATATGAAGACTCTTCAAGTTCGCGCATTTGCGCTAAATCCATCCGTCTTAAGCCTGGTTCACACGGCAGGATTGTCTAGGCCGATTTTAGCCCCCGATTCATCCCTTCCAACAATCTTAAGGATGCTCCGATAATCGTAAAATAATTTGGTCAGATATTCCCCGTGTTGTGTGTTAAGACTGCTCTCGCCTGCTGTGGTAGGATGCCGGACTACTCCGATTTCAAATTGTGGATATCCAACATGTTGGATTTTTTTGGCCCGATTTCTTCTTGCACCAGAAAGTCCGGTGGACGTCTTTTTTTCCATTAAAAACAAACTACACACTAATCGCCACTGCATCCTCTTCGTCCGCCATGATTGTTTACTCCCTGAAGTCACGTCTGATCTTGAGGGATTTTGCGAGATTTTCCGTCTGACCTGGGAATGCTCAGGAGTCAAATCGGTTCATGTGTGATGTGTTGATTTTGCCGTGTGGTCAGCAAAGTGAGTAAACAGAAACACGTAACATTGGCTTGTAGATTATATTATTGGCTAGTGTTAATATTAATCCCTGAATGTTGCACTCCTGTTTTAGCCAAGAAATCTAGACGCAGCCTAGTAGCAGCAAAAATGATTTTGCAGCCAGTGTGGTCTCCGCACTCCGTTGGCTTTCGAAGTGGAAGAACTAAACTCAGGTCTAGGCCAATCACATTCGTGTAGTAGAGTTGTTGGGCTGGGGTTACACATATGACGGCAGGGAAGTTGTAACTGGTTTGCGTCTGATTTACATAGGTGATTTTCCTGCCACTGGAAACAAGTACAGGTGCTGCAGGGCAAACAATGGTCTTTTGGCCGCGAGACTCTGTGATGCAACTGAAGCGACGCCAGAGAGGACGTCACTTAAGTCATTCTTAAAAAAGGGAAGAGTGGTGTTCTGGGTTCCGACGACTCGCCGGGATACGGCAAAAGTCGAGACACCCAGAGCTCCGCTGGTGGGGGAAAAAAAGGAATGGTGCCACCCAGCCACTTAGCCAGTCGTCTGCTCTGGTTGGCTGGCGCCATCCTATGGCGTGCAGAGGGATATTAAAAGAGCAGACCCTTTATCCCGCCCCTCTAGATTGAGCAGGCATGGAAAACGGTAGCTCAGGGTGAAAAAGGTGAAGGGATATTACCCCTCTAGGGGGTTTGGGGCATGTTCCTCAAGAAGAAATGTTAAATATTCCATAATTAAAGCCTCAATCTGATGCATTTTGAGATGCATTTTTGCCAACCTGGGAGAGCTGGAGAAACTTAACTTCAGCCATGAGTCAAAATATTATGGCCTTATTTTAATAATAGTTTTTTTAAAAGATCAATATTCAATCCGTTACCATCGCAGTAAAAAAAAAATAAATAAATAATAATAATAATCTGTAGAATTTCTATAACTGTGTGTTGAACTGATAATCACTTTTGTGTGTTAAACACAGTCTACTTAATACAGACAACTTCAAGAAAACAACAACAACAAAAATATGATCATAACCTATGACAAAAATTATATCATAAACTAGTATTAGTGGGTAACTCAGTCAAATTTAGTCTAGAAAAACAATAATTATATAAAATCAGAACATTTAGTAAAAAATAGTGGGGAACAAATATGAGACAGTAACTTAAGCACTAAATCTGGTAAAATCGTTGCACATTGCTCTTTGTATTGTTGTTAAATGCATTCATGAACAACAAGATAAAAATCAAAAAAGATCAAATATTTTATAGTCTACTACAAAATTAAGAATATATATATATATATATAGCACAAATGTATAGCACAGCTGTTTAATGTGGCAACACCATATGCTAGAATATATGTAACAGAACCAAAAAATACTATTGATAATTTTTCATTGCGCAAAAGTATTACTGATTTGATTATAAAAGACTCCAATGTGCATCGCTAGCGCTGTAATGCTCTGAGGCAACATGAGTCATAGCAGCTTCCATATAGCTCGTCCGAGTTCTTGCATCACAAGTTTCAAGCACAAAGGACATATATCGATGCATAGTGTATTATACAGTATCTATCTATGCAATAGTTTATTGAGCCTTTTCTTTTAACAGTTTTAAATTTCAGTTACTGTGCGCGTGAAGAACAATGATAGTGCTCTCCAGTGTTGTGATCTAGACATGCGGTAAGGATGATAAACATGATTGAGGTACTACAGCAAGACAGTCAATGTATACGAAACCATAGAGCTTTATCTACAGATCGTCTATAGTATAATATAGTATTTATCAGAGCATAATAATATTAACATTTAATCATCTTGGAGAGACATATCATTGCTCAACCTTACCTGCTGGTGCTGTTTGAATGTATGATGACTGGTACGCGCGCTGTGCTGTTTGAATGGAGAATGACTGAGGAGTCGACGCGCTGTTTGTTTGAACTGAATTGAGAATTACTGTCAGCCGCAGCGGAGGGAAACGTTTATCGCGAACTTGAATTTAATGACTTAGAATATTAATTCCTATCTCACATTATACTATAGTACGGCTTCATTTACATCATACCCCCCCCCCCTCCCTCAAAACATTTTCTCCATTCGAATCTATCACGTATTCACGTAGGTCACCTATTTTGGTTTCAAAACGTGAATTTCGCCGAAAGGTGAGTGATTTTCATGTCT
>JAQIUQ010005226.1:0-14641 GCA_030378365.1 Hybognathus amarus
AGTTCCAAATAAAAGGTACCGGTTGTACTGAATGTCAGCTTGCTTATTTTGTTCAAGATAAGGATTTATTACATCCAAATGTGTTGCAATATAGAAACGATGCCTCTAACCACAGGTCGAGAGCTATCGTTCAAACCACACAACTTTGCGATGCTGTTTGCAAATGTTCGTTGGAACGATGGTTTCGGGAAACACCGACTCGTTGAGCTATGCTGATCAGCGACGGAACTGCGACCATAGTTGGCTAACAATGTTTTTGGGAAACGCACCCCTGGACGGTAAGGAGGATAGCGCTGGGAGTTGGAAGGGGTGTCTCGCGATTCTGCAGGTTCGTGGATCTGAGTGTCACCAATCGCGATTTTGTTTTCATATCGCATTTCGTTACAGCCCTTTTTAGAACGTGAAGTTCTACTTCTGTAGGCTATAGTTATTTAGGTGAAAGTAACTCAAAAGTAATACAGGGGTAATGTAACGCATTACAATTCTGAGACAGTAGCCTATTTGTTAAGTAATGAATTACTTTTAAATGACCGTAACAAGTAATATATAATGCATTACAGTTTAGAAGTAACTTGCACAACAATGATCTTTAATGTACTTGGGGCGGGGTTAGGGTTTAGGATTTTATTTTGCATATGGGCCCGGGACTGACTTGCTACGCCACTGGTCATTCACTGAAAGCGCGTTCTCTTTTGTCTTGTCGCACAGAAATGATTTAAAGCATTTGTGTGAATAAGAGCATGATCATAATCCTAGCTAAAGGACGACGGACAGAAAGAACGGATGGATGCTGCGTTTATTGCCATATTTTAAAACGTTAAAGCTGGGCAAAAAAAGAATCGCATTCGTTGACAGCACTTGTCATACATTGCTGACAGAAAATACTGAGGTTTGAAGTGGACTCATTTTCATGGTAGGCATACACAGAATTTTTTATTTTATTTTTTATTTTATATTATTTTTAAATCTCTTTATTAGTTTTTCTGGTTGGAACATCAATTCAACAGATAATAACATTGCATTTATGAAATTATCATTCCCCACTGTTAATACCCCGATAAAACCCTCCCTCAAATAAACAACCTACAGTTTCCAATGAAAAAACAAACAAACAAAAAAACACAACAATAACAACAAGACAAAAAAACAATATAATTTACTAAGCTACACAGAATGATCTACATTTAATATTTAGCTAATTTCCTGAATCAACCAACTCACATCTCCTTCCTTTCTTTCCATCCATGATGACGTTAGTCACCTGGTGTTGTTTCTGGCGTTTCATCACTGACTGTGTCGCATCTATTTTTATAGTCGTTGGTCGAAACTGCTATACCTGCTCACTAGAACTTTTAGTGAGCTATTTCAGACAGGCTCGATCCTGCTTCTCCGTGGCGATGATGGCGTGCGGTTAAAAAAATCACAACAAACGAATTTGAAAGTAGGGGGACTTGTCCGCATAGGAAATTACACCCGTGTGTAAGACATCATGCCCAGGCTTTATGAACCTGCGCTCCATGCTTTCACCGACGAAGCTAACGTGACGCAATGGATCTCAATTTATGGCTACGTTCACACTGCAGGCTGAAACGACCTAATTCCGATTTTTTTGCCCCTATGCGACCTGTATCTGATCTTTTCATGACAGTCTGAACGACACAGATCCGATCTTTTCAAATGCGATCCAGGCCACTTGGGTATGTGGTCAAAATCCGATATGTATCCGATCTTTTGAAATGCAACTTCAATCTGAACGGCCAGGTCACATATATCCGACCCGCACGTCATTGCATGCACCTGTCGCTCACCAATACACTCCAACTCCAACGCATTTCTGCACTGTTATGGGCCGCTGCAGACGTGTCTCTTCCCGTGACAGAGTTGATCGAAGGCGCTCACAAACATAATCGAAGGTGGATCTGGTCATTCGGAAGTTACTGATGAATTCTGAATCAGTAGCTGCGTTTCCATTACCCTTCAATTTGCGCAAATTGAAATTGCGAAATGAAAATACGCTCAATGGAAACACGTCAATTTCGCAAAAACTCCCGTTTATCGCAAAAAAGTTTTTACGCTCGCATGAGGAGGTATTTCAGGCAATTCGAAAAAGGATTTTTTCGCAAAACTGCAATGGAAACGGGTTTTGCGCATTTGCAGTCACCTGAGTTGGAAGACGGAGTTTGTTTTAGGTCCGTGTCTGCAAATAATAATAATAATTATCATCATTAGCCTGTTATAACATGTAGCCTATTAGGCTACAAGAAGACGCTTTTATCTAAAAAAGGAACAAAGCAATTCGTCACATCTCATTCATAGTAGGCTACAGGTTGGACAATAATAGGGCTAAGATGATCACAAATAAACACTCGATTTTGTCCAATATCCAAGAGTGTGTGCGGAGTTTGGAGCACGCACTGAATGGTAGACAGGCGTGGGTGCGCCATGAACACTTTCATTTTCCCATCAACAGTGGAATCAACTTATCAACAATACTCTATCATTTCTGGTTATACAGAAAATAATAATACATTATTCGCAACTACTTTTATTTGCGTAATGTCACAATAACAAGAAAACGTTGTGCTTTTGTAAAATAACATAAAGCATTCAGGCGCGCTTTATGATCTTCGTGAACCAATAATAGCCTCAGACTTTATAGACTTAAAGCTTTAAATGTCCACTTTAAAAAGAACAAATTCGAATCGTCAACTAATACCTTCTGATTATGTAATCCGTATGAAAGGTGCAGTTCTCTCTAAAGGTGCATCCGGAGATTATGTTTTTAGCTCGTTATTTTTTAGACGCATTTATAATAGCCTAACTCACCTATTCATCACTGTGGGAAAATATCATAAATATCCAGGTTCTAAATTGCCCTTAGAAAACGAGTAAAATCAACATTTTTTCCCATATTAATTTGTGAATATTTTAAATGTTTTAAAGGGGGCAAAAAGTCATAAAAAAATATCTGAAAATTCGTTGAGATGTATAGGCTATAGTGCATTGGTGTGGTCAAACTGAAATGCTGGTGTTCAACTTTGCGTTTTAAAAATACAACAACCGTTCATTTTTTCGTTTTGCAACGACCTTTTGGACATAATACAATAAGATAGAGTTCTTTAGGCTATTAAAAAAAAGAAACAATAATTACAGGAATAGCCTCTCTAAACCTAAAAGAAATGCCATCAAGACATCGAAGCAGAAATAAGGGAGAAACACCAGGAACTCCGCCATTAATGCTTGGAAAACGCACGTCTCCTTCCATTAATAATAATAATGTCTGGTGCGGTGCATGGCTGTGAAATAGGTTATAAACCTACCAAAGTCCGTTGCCATGATTTTTGGAATGACTTATCGCGAGAGGGAAAAAAGACGTTTTAGTCGCAAAACATCAGTTAATGGAAACACCATCATTTCGCAATAGTTTTTTATCGACATTTGGAAAATATAGCAAAAGTTTTGCGCAAATCTGTAATGGAAACGCGCCTGAGTGAAGCACTCACATCAGCATCCCACCACGCGACTCCACACCCACACGTTTCTCTGTTTAATTTTCTTCTTAAAACGAGAAGATTGTAAGTGTGCTGGCTCTGTTGTAAAAATAACTTTAATATTGCTAAACGAGCTCCACTGTAAGACATCCATTTAGCTACTTCCGCAAACAACAAGTGACGTCGTTGACCGTTAAGTACTCTTCTGCGCATGCGGGTCATTTCACATTCACGTTCACACAGGAGATCACAAAAGGTTGCATTTAATTGGAAATGTGAACGGCCTTGCAAAAAAATCTAATTTTTAAAAAAATCTGAATTGAGCATTAAGCCCTGCAGTGTGAACGTAGCCTATAACACTTGGTGTCGCTTGGACCCGCCCTGTTCTGCTTCTGATAGGCTTGTAACGTGTTAGAGCTGTGTTCCTCTCATATGATTGGTAGGTGAAATCACTTGAAAATATTAAACCGCATGCAAGTTCACAAATTTTTTCCCCTCCTCACGCCCGTACACCGGAGATCGGGCACAGTGCCGGAATAAGCCCTGGTTTGTGGCAAGGGAAGGTGACGCAAACGGTAATCGAGTGGTGTCTTAGAGGAACTTAAAGGAACGTTCTCACCCCTACCCCTTTCACTCGGTATCGAGGGGCAAGGGGAAGATGCAGACAAAGGGGTAGGGGAAGGGGTAAGAGAAATGAGATTGGCCCTACATTTTTGGTTAGGGACTCTCTCTCTCTTCTCTCTCTCTGATTGCGAATATAAAAACACACACACACAAATGGTTTAATATTATCCCATGTCACATAGCGTGATTAAGATGAAAGGGCAGTGATAAACCCATAAAGTCATAAAATCTGCATGATTCACGTGAGTCATGATTTTAGGCCTATTATTCCAAAAGAATCTCATCCCTGAAAGTGTTCACCAATGGAAAATGACAGCAAGGCATAAAGAAATCGTGTAGCACACAACAATGTTATATCACTTGAAAAATTGGAGTGCTAAATTTGCAATGACAGTTATGATTAGTAATATATTTTAATTGCTTCAATATAGATGAGTTAAATTCCAATATCATAATGATTGAGCCCTTATACTAAAGACTTCTTTATTCTTGCTTCATCTCAGCTCTAAGATCTTCTCAATCCATTTCACCTGTAAATAAAATAAAATAATCATTTGTAAGAGTACTACACCAACAATAATCATTCAATATCACTTAAGTGTACATGTATATTTCTAATAATGCTGTTTACATTACATAAGACCTAGTATGATGAACTTTATATTTGTGGAAGCAGTGTGGTTTAAAGCAGTTTAAATGTGCTATTAAATACATGCATTTCTGTATTATCACTTTGAATTCATAAGATGTAGGTTTTAAATAGTCTCGCCAAATCTCACCAAAATCCCTGTTCATTTTAAAGATATTAAACTGATAATGTCAGTTTATGTTTGAATATAGAATGTAAATGTTAGATTAAGTTGTACAGACATCAGATCCTCACACATTTCTTAGAGTTTGGAAAGTAAAGAAAGCCTAAAGCAATGTGATGTGATGCTTGTCAAAGTAAAAACACACAAGAGACGGAGACATTGATCATGTGAGGCTGGACGGCTGTGAGCTGAAGCTGGAATCTGCACTGATTATTCCTGCGTTCTACAATCTGTGTACAACTATAAGTCTAATTTAGTTCTAACAAATTCTAATGATTTTCTACTGATACAATTCATAACGCTTGTTCAATAAAGTTGTTTGTTCTTTAGTTTTTCCTCCAGAAACTACTAAAGTACAAGCCCTGCCCCCAGCTGATTCAAAAGATTTCATTGGTCAAGCCAAGTCACCTTCATTTACAGCGCTTTTTACAATAGCGCTTTTTACAACGCAGCTTTACAGTCATAATAGGAAATTAAAGCAACATTTAAACAAGCAGCTTTAGAAGAAAGCCATTGTCCAGTTTAAGTAAGTTCAGGGGTGATTCATTTCCATTGTAAAAAATAATTTACAGGGCCATTTACACGACACAGTTTTACAGAAAACTTTGAAAGCATTCTGGTCGTCCATTTACATGACACAAGAAACCTGACACCTGAGAACGCAAACTTTGAAACAGGTTTCTAAGTGCAAGTTTTTGAAAACTAGGGGTGGGACGATACAGGTACCTCACGATTCAATTCTGTGGCGATATGTGGTCCACGATATGATAATATCACGATTCAGCGATATCTACGATATTCAATATATTGGAAGAAATTTCATCAACGATATATCACGATATATGTGACTGAAAAGAAAAAGAAGGAACAAGGAAATAAGGAAATTTTATGCATTTATTAATGCCAACATTTCCAACATTGTGCAACATTGTGTCTTAGACTTAGGGCCCTATAAAATCCGTTTTATTTTTTCCCAAATTCCGTTTTAATTTTTGGGAATTAGTTTTTTTTTACCCTTGGCTGTTATTTTAGTCGTAAAAAGCTTTGTGCTTTTTAAAGTTAATGATTAAAATGTATTAAAAAATACAAATAAATTAGGAATGACCTTAAATTTATTGAGGTAATATAGACATTTAAGTTACTCAGTAGCCTTTTCAGGACAAATACTGCATGATGCAACATAACACTGCACTCTTCAAGTAACAACAAAATATGGTTATGAGCTTTAAACTGTCCAGTAATATAAATTATATTAGTTTATATAAGTTTAAATAAAGTCACACTCTGTCGCTCACGGAGTTCGCTTCGCTTTTGTCCAGTCCGGCGCCTCATAGACAGACGCGGTGTGCACGTTGTGTGTGTGTGAGAGAGAGAGACAGAGACGCGTGAGTGAGAGAGAGACGGAGGGAGAGCGGGGAAATACAACTGAAAGAATACTCTACGTGTTTTAAATAGTGTTAAAAACCGAAACGCAGTATGTGGCGGCGAATTAGTCTACTGTATGTGTGGGAAACACAGCATAAGTCACGTGCGAACTGCTCGGCACTGACGGCTTATAGCGCCGAGTTTCTTAACTTTTTGCCGACGAAAGCAGAGCCGTGGAGAGCAGCTTCGAATTTTCATGCCGCTTCATGCTTTTATTGTTTTGATTTCATCATTGTAGCTGAAATGACACGTTGGTGGGTTTGTGTCGCCCAGATTTGCTTCCCCTGGTCTGCATTTTCACCAGACATGCGTTCTTCTCCCATTCTTCTAGCTTCTCTTGTTGTTAGTTAACTTGTGTTCTTCACCACCGGCCGCTGTTTGCGCCACTTTACCCCTATTTACTCGAACAGCGCCCCTCGCAAACAGAATGGTAGATATTGGGTAGTGACACTGACAACGGGTAAATTAATCATTTCGTGTTGTAATAAAATATCGATATTGGGCGTTAGTGTATCGATTATTTATTGCAACAGAGAGCACAACAATATATTGCAATATCGATTTTTTTTTCCCACCCCTATTGAAAACAATATCATCATTATCTCTGTGTAAACTTCAAAAACGTAAAATCAGTGACGGAGTGCACAAGCATGTATCATGTTTAGTCTAGGTATGTGCATATGAATGTGTGTGTGCGAACACTCTTTCTTTACGAAGTGACATCGCCAACTACTTGTCTGGTTTGCATAATGCAGCGTTTTTAGTCTTTTTTTTTTACCTTACTAGAAGTTATGTAGCACATCATGATAGAGAGCATTAGTTTTTTTTCTGAAGTTTGATCTTTCTTGGCAGGAGACTGATTGACCAATGATGTTGAATTAGCTGTGGTTGAATTAGCTTGTGCTTAACTGGTTTTCAATCAATTTAAATTTCCCCACATTGTTTCAATAAAACTTAATGATATTTTCTTTTCACAAATGTTGAAAGACTGTCAGAGATAATGAAAGTATCTTTAACATCACTGATGTTTACTCACCTGTACAGTTTGAGTCTCGTAACACGTCTCTGAGCTGCTTTAAGTCTCTGATCTTATTGTCGCTCAGATCAAGCTCTTTTAAAAACTGCAGTGCATTTGAGTTTGTCAAAGACTGAGTTAAAGCAGAAACATCTGTAATGCCACAGTTCTTTAGGCTAGAACGAGACAAACAGACAAAGATCATCTTACTTTCACCAGATCACAAAACACGACTAAGGTGAATTATTTTCCACAAATACACTGTAAACCGTCTTTTCAGGAGAGACTGAGAATAAACTTATTGAACACTTTGAAGTGTTTGTTAAAGAGATTCTCCTCACAAGGTTACAGTTGGTTTATAGATGATGTTATGGTTTATTGTTTATAAAGTTTCTCTCACCAATACCTATCGTTTTGCTTCAGAAGACTTTAATTTATCAACTGGGGTCGAATGGATAACCGTTGTGTTTGCTATGTGGTTTCTGAAAAATCATCTTTGAGGTCCAGTACACTTGTATAGACTCATAGAGACAGATTATTCATCTAAAAATCTTAGAGTTCATCTGGAGAAACTCTTATAAAGCTGAAATGGCATGAGGGTGTGTAAATGATAACATTTTCAGTTTTGGGTTCAGTATCTCTTTATCTCTACACTACACTACACTTTAGGTAAAAAATAAAACTAACTACTGGAGTTACTTTTCTCTGTGTAAGTGTGTATGATGCAGGTAATTTCCAATGAAATCCATACAAACAGCTCTAACATACAGTTCAATATTACAGGTTTATCAAAGTGTATAAGGGTCACGGTTTGGAGAAGAGCTTTTTGCACTCTCAGAATAATAATGTGTTGTTATTTTATTTTTTTAAATGCATAGTGTAGCTTTAAAAATGTTGATTGTTTTAGTCGTTTTGATCTCAGGTGGCACAAAGCACAACCAGGCCTGGATATCTGGGGTTTGAGCACCTGTTGATCTCTAAACTAGACAGAGCACTTCAAGCTCTTCTAAACAGATAGGAAGAGTTTTGAAATAGATGAAATTGCTACAGATGTATAAATGTATTTATTTGTCTTTCCACATATCTGCAAAAGAAAAGAGTCGAATAACTGATATGAGTCTCAAAAGCATGTGATTCTGAACTACAGGAATATTAATATTAAACAAAATATGTTATCAAAAATGTGGTTTATGTGAATAAGAGAAGTTTGAGAACCACTGTTGTGTGTGAATGTTACTGACCTCAATTTCTCCAGTTTACAGTGTGAATCCTTTAGTACGTCACATAAGTGCTTCACTCCTGAGTCTCCTAGTTTATTCCCGCTCAGGTCCAGATCTCTCAGGTGTGATGGGTTTGATTTCAGAGCTGAAGTCAGGATGAGACTCTGTTTCTCTGTAATACTGCAACTCCACAGACTGAAGACAGAAAGAGAAAAGACTGAAATGCTTCATCAGACACTTAGTTTAATAAGTTTTACTTAAAGGGCAATTCCACCTCTGGAAAGATGAATGTGTATTTAAAATGGGTCATTTATGTAGAAGAAATGTGAAATTATTTTTTAATTTGGAGCTTTCTAGACTGAGAAAAGACAGAAAATGTATTTTTGGCTTATGTGAATGAAAAACATCAACTCCCAGAATTCATTTGCTTCGCTGCCCTAGGAGGCCACGCCTACCGCTAACCTCGCAGTATGTAAACAACAGTCTACTAGTAGTGATTCTCCGTGATGAGTCTGTCTGAAAATGTGTTTCGAGATCGCCCAAAATGTCCGCGATTCGGCTTTTGCGTTCTACAGTCGTCATTCATCATGTTTACTGTGGCAAGCGGAACGAGTGCGAGCTGTATGTAAACGGCGCGAGACGAGCCAGGTTTACTGTGTCGACCGGGATGAGTGCCGGCTGTGTGGATAACGGCGTGAGGCCGGTGGCGTGATTACCGATGAGCGGCACCTAAGACGTAAGTTACCGGTCTCGTATCTCTCACGGAGGAGCAGGAATTTTCTTAGCAATGTTAAAACGCATCAACCGATCACTTGTTTGGCGTTCATGTAAACACAACAGTCAGATTCACCAATCATAAGGAATTGAGTTAGATTGAAACAAAAGCTGTAACTTACATGTAAACAATGAATGGCGACTTCAGAAATTAAAAGCTGAATCCCGGACATCGACGGCCGGACATGTCCACGAAAAAGAGGACGGTAACCCCTACTACTCAGCTTTCTCCACAGAACAAGAGCCTGCTAGCTTAGCGTCCAAAAAAGATGTGTAATGTTAATCCTAATCCTCCATAACGCATCCGTCAGCGTATTCAGTAGTTTCGTCCACATTTTCAAAACGTTTCTGCCAGTGAAATCAAACGCATTGGCACTGATCTGTGATAGGTCTGTTAGCGCAATAGGTCCAACCCCCTATTGGCGGGTTTGAAAGGGTGGGGACTCGGGCTTGTAGTTTTTTACTGAAATCGCCCTCTCTTACACTTCCGCCAACAATGACATAAAATGACGATTTTTGCGTCATTGTTGGAGGAAGTGAAAAAGGTAAATAGCAGATTTCTCTCGTCTCAGGGGAAAATGATAAAGTGTTGCATGACCATTCAATAGTATAACTGGGTTTCTAACAATGGAAAGCTTAATGCAAATGGGTGGAGTTGCCCTTTAAGTTTACTAGTTATAAGACATATCAAATAAAGTGTAACAGATGGTGTCGAGCTATAAACACTATTACTAGAGTCTTGTTGTCTTAAAATAAACTGTAAACTGTAATATCACAGTAACTGTTGTACAGTATAATGTTACTAACTATAGTTTCTCCAGTTTGCACTGTGGGTTCATCAGTAGATCACTGAGGTTCTTCACTCCTGAGTCTCCTAGTTTATTCTCACTCAGGTCCAGATCTCTTAGGTGTGATGGGTTTGATTTCAGAGCTGAAGTCAGGATGAGACTCTGTTCCTCTGTAATACTGCAACTCCACAGACTGAAGACAGAAAGAGAAAAGACTGAAATGATTAATCAGGCACTTAGTTTAATAAGTTTTACTTAAGTTTACTAGATAATACATTTAAAATAAAGTGTAACAGAAGGTGCCGAGCTATACACACTATTACTTGAGTCCTGTTGTCTTAAAATAAACTGTTAACTGTAATATCACAGTACCTGCTGTACAGTATAATGTTACTAACTATAGTTTCTCCAGTTTGCACTGTGGGTTCATCAGTAGATCACTGAGGTTCTTCACTCCTGAGTCTCCTAGTTTATTCTCACTCAGGTACAGATGTCTCAGGTGTGATGGGTTTGATTTCAGAGCTGAAGTCAGGATGAGAATCTGTTCCTCTGTAATACTGCAACTCCGCAGACTGAAGACAGAAAGAGAAAAGACTGAAATGCTTCATCAGACACTTAGTTTATTCCCCATACTCTGTTTTTAAGGCTGTCACACTAGTTCTGTGTGCTGGAAGATGTTGATCCTTCTCTTTAATTAGGGCCCAAGCCCTGAAAGGACGCAGAGCCCTATTGTTTTCCTTCCGATTATTAGGGCCCAAGCCCTGAAAGGCGCAGAGCCCTATTGTTTTCTTCCGATTATTTTTTTTATTTTTATTTATTTTTATTTTTTTTTTTTTCTAGCGACTTTCGGGCACTTTTGGGGCCCTTGACATGCTCGAAAACTCTTGAAACTTTGCACACGGGTCAGAACCCGCGGCCATCAGAGCCGGGCTGAAGCTGGTACCCGGGCGTGGCAGGGCGGCTCGTCAGCGCCCCCTGGAATGGGGTCCGAACACCTGGTCCATAACTCAAACACACTTGCATGTAATAATATGAAACTCGGTACACATGTCGATAGCAGAATTTCATCTATACCTCGCGTTCTTGCTTTTACCCCAGCCCAACAGGAAGTCGGCTATTGAGGTTTTTTTGTAAAACACACGCAATGAACTTTTAAATACTCCTCCTAGAGCTCTGATCCAAATTCGACGAAACTCGGTCAGCTAGAAGTCAAGACATTGAGGATGAAAGTTTGTGTGGGGATTTTTGATATCTCGAACGGTTTGGCCGTGGCAAGGAAACGAAACTATGGCGAGAAACGTGAAACAGGAAGTGTGTCATAACTTCAGCATACATTAACTGATCTGGATGAAACTTCAGCAGTGCGTTCGCTGTAAGAGGACGATCACATGGATGTGACTATTGTGAGTCAAAGTTATAGCGCCACCAACTGGCAGCAGGAAGTGTGTCACTTTCAAAATGCTTTGAAATCACCCTCTTATTTTTACCCGATTTGCTTCAAACTTCATCTGTATAATGTACATACACGGCAGATGAAGACCTATGAATGGATTCTTGATATCTTTGAAACTGTTGCCGTGGCGACGCATCAAACTTTACCATTCTTTTAGGATGCATTCTTTTAGGGATTCGAACATTTGTCCATAAATCAAACACACGTGCATGGATTAATATGAAACTCGGTACACTCATAGATCACATCAGGCCAAACAACTTTCGTGCTCTAAGTTTTACGACAGTTCAAACGGAAGTCGGGAATTATGTTTTTTTTTTTAAATAATTGTCCTAGAAAAACATCAAATTACAACCCATGCTGTTACCAATCACCACCAAACTCGGATGTGCATGAAGTCAAGACATTGAGGATGCTATATTCCGGACGGATTTTTGATATCTCGAACGGTTTGGCCGTGGCGGATTTTTTTGACTAAAAAATGACACATAAAGTGTGTTATAACTTGGTTAGTTTTACTGACAGTTACAAAACTTGCCGTGTATATTGTTCTATTCAAGCCAAACAACTTTCTAATTAACAATAATAAGCTCAAACCCACAGAAAGTCAGATATTGTAGTTTGAATATGATCATGCTCTTTCTGAGCCTAGGCCTGTCACACAGTCTGTGTGTGTGTGTGATTGAGTCTTTTGACACACAGTCTCTGTGTGTGTGTGTAGGGGGAGGGGGCTTAATAATTTCACTGTGTGTCTGGCCTGCTAAAGTAAATACATTTCTTAAGCCTGGTATTTTTTAAATAAGTTTTTGTTTTTATTTTTTTATAAGTAAAGACATATAACCTGTTTAATTGTAGTGCATTGACAATAGTTTTATATAATTAGTGTATTAATTAAATTAACTTGGTCCATAAATCAAAAAGGAAGTGTGTTAAAACTTCTGCATACATTAACTGATCTTGATGAAACTTCAGCAGTGTGTTCGTTGTAAGAGGCCGATCACATGGATGTGACTATTGTGAGTCAAATATATAGCGCCACCAACTGGCAGCAGAAAGTGTTTCACTTGCAAAATGCTTTGAAATCACACTCTTACTTTTACCCGATTTGCTTCAAACTTCATCTGTATAATGTAAACACACGCCAGATGAAGAGCTGTGAAAGCATTATTCAATATCTAAGATAATGTTGCCATAGCAATGCATTAAACTTTAACATTCCTTTTTTTTGATGATTTTGAGTCTCTTAGCGGCTTTTGGGGCCCTTAATGGGTTTGAAAACTCTTGAAACTTTGCACACAGGTCAGATCCCACAGCCATCAGAGCCGGGAAGATGGTACCCGGGTGTGGCAAGGGGGCTAGACAGCGCCCCCTGGAACGGGGTCCAAAACTTGGTCCATAAATCAAACACGCTTGCATGTAATAATATGAAACTCAGTACACATGTTGATACTCATCGTTTCATATATTCATATATTCTCCTCAAGCCGGACAACTTTCTAATTTACACTCATGAGCTAGGACCCACAGAAAGTCAGATATTTTGGTTTGAAAATGTTGAGTGTCTCTCTGAGCCTACACTTCTGTATGGCAAGCCCTTTTAACATTTAAAAGCTAAGTTTGACTATTCGTAATTAACATTGTAGATATCAACAACGTCTTTCTAGTCGTAATTACATTTTGGATAGTTTGTATTATCATTTAAGATATCTGTAACGTAATTGTGACTAGTTCGAAACGACAGATAGAGTATGGCAAGCCGTTTTAACATTTAATCATTTTAACCTACTAGTCTCTATTTTCATGCTACTAGTACTTATTTTTTAGATACTAGTATCTATTCCATTAAGTACTAGTACTTATTCATTAGCTACTAGTGCTTATTCTTTAGATACTAGTGCCTTTTCTTTAGATACTAGTGTTTATTCTTTAGGTACTAGTACCTTTTTAAAGATACTAGTACTTATTCATTAGACACTAGTCCTTATTTATTAGATACTAGTACTTATTCATTAGATGCTAGTCCTTATTCATTACATACCAATGCTTATTAATTAGTTACTAGTACTTATTCATTAGATGCTAGTACCTATTAAATAGATACTAGTACTTATTCATTAGACACTAGTACTTATTTCAATGGTGACTAGTAACTATTCTTTTGTTACTAGTCACATTTTTTCCAGTGACTTCTATGGTGATCTGTCATTCAGATATCAACTATTCAGTTCTGACTAGTATGTTAGTATGTATTCCAATTGTGGAATACATACTAGTATGTATTCCAAAGCAGGGGTTACGTTTTTGCACGTCGTGCAGAATAACCCTAAAGGCACCAAGGTGGCGGTGCCACCGGCTTTATATATATATATATATATATATATATATATATATATATATATAATATAGCTGCGAGCAGCGATGGAGGCCAAAGCCGACGGTCCGCCATCCCGGTGCCTTTAGGCACCGGGGTTGCGGTGCCACCGGCTTGGGCCCGCGATCGCTGCTCGCAGCTATTTTTTTTTTTTTTTTTTTTTTTTTTTTTTCTAGCGACTACTCGGGCACTTTTGGGCCCTTGAACATGCTCGAAAACTCTTGAAAGTTTGCACACGGGTCAGAACCCGCGGCCATCAGAGCCGGGCTGAAGCTGGTACCCGGGCGTGGCAGGGCGGCTCGTCAGCGCCCCCTGGAATGGGGTCCGAACACCTGGTCCATAACTCAAACACACTTGCATGTAATAATATGAAACTCGGTACACATGTCGATAGCAGAATTTCATCTATACCTCGCGTTCTTGCTTCTTACCCCAGCCCAACAGGAAGTCGGGCTATTGAGGTTTTTTTGTAAAACACACGCAATGAACTTTTAAATACTCCTCCTAGAGCTCTGATCCAAATTCGACGAAACTCGGTCAGCTAGAAGTCAAGACATTGAGGATGAAAGTTTGTGTGGGGATTTTTGATATCTTCGAACGGTTTGGCCGTGGCGAGGAAACGAAACTATGGCGAGAAACGTGAAACAGGAAGTGTGTCATAACTTCAG
>JAQIUQ010005228.1:0-68924 GCA_030378365.1 Hybognathus amarus
ACTCTCGAAACGCTCTTGCGGTACTTTGATGGCATACGTCGCAGTCATGTGGAGTCAGCACTGCATCAAGTCGGACAAAATTTCGAACCGGCATGCACACCTGACACCCAGTGCTCCCACTACAATCCTCCCTCCTTAAACTAGTACTAATGAAAATGTAATTCCTGATTGTAGAAATGGACATTGTTACTAGAAAAAGTACATTCTTAATATCAAGAATTCACATTTTAAATAGTACACATTTAATTTTTGATATAAAAAATGCATCCTGTTAAGGAATAAAAGCTAAAATGGCTTGCCGTAGTGTCTTAGACTTACAGACTAGAGAGAGATGCAAATCAGCTTAACTTCACTGTTCTTTGCTGACATCAAACTTGGGCTTTTGGCTTAAGTAATTTGCAGGGCCCTACGCAACTTGCGTAATGTGTGTAAAGAAGGAATGATCGGCTCTGTTTACCTGTTAGAATTTGTAGGGGTGCCAATAATTGTGGTATGAGTATTTAATTTATCCCACATTTATATTTAGTGTATAATAACTTTAATTAAAGGAAAAAAACTAAGAGGAAAAAACTAAGTTTTGTAGTCAGTTTTGCTCATATTTTGCAAGGATGTATGGTGTTTGTGCCTTTGTGCCCCAATGTGTTGAAAAATATGGCCATGCCTTGTCAAATTTAATTAATAGGTTAACCAAAAATAAAAATCCGGGCATCATTTACTCGCCTTTATGTCCTTCCAAACCCATTTTTTTTTTTTTTGCACAATATTTCAAGACTTCTGAATTCCTAAAAATAGCTTCTTTTTTTTAAATTCTATTTTATTGTAATGTTATTATTATTTTTTTAGTCATTTCCTCAGTGCTTTTTTTACATTAGTAATATTGCTATTTTGGTTTAATTTATTTTAATTTCAGTTTTAGTTAGTTTGTATTTATTTCCAGTTGATAATTTTCAACTTATATACTTCTCACCGGCCACTTTATTAGGTACACCTGTCCAACTTGCTCGTTAACACTTAATTTCTAAGCAGCCAATCACATGGCGGCAACTCAGTGCATTTAGGCATGTAGACATGGTCAAGACAATCTCCTGCAGTTCAAACCGAGCATCAGTATGGGGAAGAAAGGTGATTTGAGTGACTTTGAACGTGGCATGATTGTTGGTGCCAGAAGGGCTGGTCTGAGTATTTCAGAAACTGCTAATCTACTGGGATTTTCACGCACAACCATCTCTAGGGTTTACAGAGAATGGTCCGAAAGAAAAAACATCCAGTGAGCGGCAGTTCTGTGGGCGGAAATGCCTTGTTGATGCCAGAGGTCAGAGGAGAATGGCCAGACTGGTTCGAGCTGATAGAAGGGCAACAGTGACTCAAATAACCACCCGTTACAACCAAGGTGGGCAGAAGAGCATCTCTGAACGCACAGTACGTCGAACTTTGAGGCAGATGGGCTACAGCAGCAGAAGACCACACCGGGTGCCACTCCTTTCAGCTAAGAACAGGAAACTGAGGCTACAATTTGAACAAGCTCATCGAAATTGGACAATAGAAGATTGGAAAAACGTTGCCTGGTCTGATGAGTCTCGATTTCTGCTGCGACATTCGGATGGTAGGGTCAGAATTTGGCGTCTACAACATGAAAGCATGGATCCATCCTGCCTTGTATCAACGGTTCAGGCTGGTGGTGGTGGTGTCATGGTGTGGGGAATATTTCTTGGCACTCTTTGGGCCCCTTGGTACCAATTGAGCATCGTTGTAACGCCACAGCCTACCTGAGTATTGTTGCTGACCATGTCCATCCCTTTATGACCACAATGTACCCAACTTCTGATGGCTACTTTCAGCAGGATAATGCGCCATGTCATAAAGCTGGAATCATCTCAGACTGGTTTCTTGAACATGACAATGAGTTCGCTGTACTCAAATGGCCTCCACAGTCACCAGATCTCAATCCAATAGAGCATCTTTGGGATGTGGTGGAACGGGAGATTCGCATCATGGATGTGCAGCCGACAAATCTGCGGCAACTGTGTGATGCCATCATGTCAATATGGACCAAACTCTCTGAGGAATGCTTCCAGCACCTTGTTGAATCTATGCCACGAAGAATTGAGGCAGTTCTGAAGGCAAAAGGGGGTCCAACCCGTTACTAGCATGGGGTACCTAATAAAGTGGCCGGTGAGTGTGTATATATATATATATGTATATATATATATATATATATATATATATAAAACCCATAGCTCATGAAGGTGAGTAAATAATTTGTATTAATTTTTGAGTAAGACAGTTTTTATTTACAGTAGATTAATATGGTCTGTGGTTGATTGATTAAGATATATTATGCACCATTCACAGTTAAAATATGTGAACTGAACATAGTCAACAATGTTTTTGTAGGAGCACAAGTCAAAAATTTTAGAGTTGGAGGATCGTATTTCCAAAGCCAAGTTGAACTACTCCAGCACCTTGCGCCACCTGGAACAAATCAGCGAGGAGATTCATGCCCAGAGGGAGCAGGAGCGAACAAAAGACGGACCAATCAAAACGTGCGGTGGGCGGAGCCCTCCTGTAGGAGCAGAGGCAATCAGCAGCACGGTTACCGAAGGCGGAGCTTCTGGGAGGCTACCCGGAGACCAAGCGATTGGGTGGATGGGAAAGAAGGCGTGACTAATACCAGAGAGTGGGTGGAGACGCATCAGAACTCCAGGTGGGTGGACATGGGAAGAGCTGAGGTGACCAGATCTGGTTCAGACTCTCTTTCCAATGTCAGCTTCCAGACCATCATCTCTGATCTTGGAAAGTATGACTCTGTCGAACACCTCGGTCA
Source organism: Hybognathus amarus (assembly GCA_030378365.1). Classification (NCBI taxonomy): domain Eukaryota; kingdom Metazoa; phylum Chordata; class Actinopteri; order Cypriniformes; family Leuciscidae; genus Hybognathus; species Hybognathus amarus. The sequence goes on from JAQIUQ010005228.1 coordinate 2,825, forward strand.
TCTCAGCAGCAACGTCAGTCTCTCAGGGAGGAGGGGGAGAGAGACGAGATGGAGAACGGTAAAAAAAAGTTAGACATTTCAGAGGAGTTTCTCAAACAACACATGAGAAGTGTCAGTTTATGAGAGCATCCGTGAATTATGTTTTCCTTACACGAGGAGCTTGTTTCTTGACTGACAGAGCAACTCTTAATTATTATTTATTGTTGAGCCTTTTTATCAGTACTTGAAAAGGAGAAAGCTGAGAATAATAATTATTTTAAATTATTTTTTTTACTCAACCATCACATGAGAAGTTTGTCCTGTTTGAGTATCTCAAATAAAGTGGTAAAAGACTGACGATATTTGCAAGGCTAGTAACCCTGATATTCCACTTATTAATAAAATACAACAAATATATTTTTTTCATCCTATTAAGCTTCTAATATTTTTCTATGCAAATGTATAAAACTGTGTCCTATACACACACTCTTATTATTATAGTCTCTATAGCTGACATAATGATAAAATTATCTTTGTCTTATCGGATTTTACTGACCGCTGATGAACTTTAGTTCACTTACTGACATAATCACTCTTTAAAGGTAAAATGCCATTAATCATTAGCTAATGCTAGGCTCTGAAATGTCACTGACATTTTTTTCTTAAGTTATTTCAAAGCCCTTTTTATTTGAATATATTAGTCCCATGCTGACTTAGAAAAAGTGCTTTTGTGCCCCAATGACATACTGGACTGACATACTGCAATATATTTTCCAATCAAATCCTATAGTTCTTAATGCACGCATGAGGTTTGGTTTATGCTCGTCTCATTTGCATTAGTGCGCTCCGGCCTTTTTATCAGAAGAAACATTGATTATGACAGAAGTGCATATTTTGTGAAGTTGGAGAAATGAAGTGCTTTTTATTGTCAGTGCAGGGTTCGTAAAACACTGGCTGCTGATCATTTTGATGTTTTGCTGTTTCAGACAATCACTTTTCTATATTTCAGAAATTATTTTCCATTTAATGAATTTCAAGTGTCTTTAAATTAGTCTTTGTTCATTCAGTGTGCTTTATACATCTTGGCTATTTTGATATTATATTTATATTATTGTGTTTAACGTGTTCTGTGTGAAGATGTGCACATTGGCGATGTCTGATGGAACAATAAATGTATTATTTTGGAGATTTTTTTTAGTTCTATTTTAGCTAGATTTTAGTATCTACTTTTTTAAAGGCAAGTCAGAAATTGTGATATTAAGATCATGTGGGCATTCTCACGTAAATGTCATTGTCTATTATCGTGCAATTTATACGTGAAAATTAAAATTTTACAATTTCTACGCAAAGTTTTTACGTGCATATGATACGCAGTTTTGGGTTGCATTTGATACGCAGTTCATTTGCATGTAATGCACCCGCACCCCACACCACTACTAAACCTACCCTAACCAACCCACGCGTATCCTATGCACATAAAAACAAATTTTCGCGTATAAATTGCACGATAAACAAATTGCATGCTATAGATACGCAGTTAGTGTGATCGGGTTTGTATATGCATACAGTTCCAGTCGAAGTCCGGAAACATTTAAACAATAAGAGAAACAATTTAAAAAATTCGCCACGTTCACTACGGCTGCATTTATTTAATCAAAAATACAGTAAAAACTGTAGTATTGCAAAATATTACAAATTGAAAGTTTTATTTTTTATTACAATTGCAGCCTTGGTTATTAGTATAAGAGACATCTTTCAAAAACATTAAGCTTTTTTTATTGTTTTCAAACTTTTGACACTGTACAGTCTGGAGGGTTTAGGTTCAGTTAAACAATATATGAGCAGTACATTATATTGGAATGAACAATACACTAAACTTGGTTAAAATATTCAAATTTTAAAATTATTTGGTAAGAAAGGCAAAATCCAGCATATAATTAAATATGGGTTTTATTGTATTATGCAAAAAAAAAAAGAATGCATAGAAAAACACTGAAGCTCACAGGAAATAAAGCATACATTGACTACAGTGTAATCATTTATTAATATTTAGTTGCTTCTCCCTTGTTTTTGATTAGTGCAGTCATTGACTCCCTAAACTTTGCGTATGCGTCGTGATTAACTTCTCTTCAGTCCTCAAAAAATGTCCCTATGTTAAGATTCCCTGGTGGTCCTGCAAGACTTATCACAATTCAGGTTTATGATTAAAATCCTGATTTGAATAAACTGCCACCATCAAGGGCAGAGAAGGTGCACAGTGTCTCCTCTGATATGAAAGTGAAGCTCCAGCAGATGACTGAAATAAGACTTTGACTGTAATTTATTCTCTCTGAAGTCATCCTTTTGCTCTTTCTCTGGCAACTTGTACCATCCTGTCAGTTTTTACACAGCATCTGCATATACCTTCCTGACTCCTGAGCTGGTTGGATGCTGAAAAAGAAAGAGATGAAAATATTTTTCCTTGCCCTGGTCTGTGTGCAATCTGATTATGACTATTACCTTTTCCTGCCTTATAACATTTATATATTTTCATAATATATGTTTTGTTATTGACCAATCTTAAAGGGTTAGTTCACCCCAAAATGAAAATTCTGTCAGTATTTACTCACCCTCATGTTGTTCCAACCCTGTAAGACCTTCGTTCGGAACACAAATTAAGATATTTTTGATGAAATCTGAGAGCTGGATCACTCCTGAATACTAGTCCATAGGCTTCTTGAGGGATTGAAACTTGCCGGCCCAGAAAAGTTATTAAAGACATCGTTAAAATAGTCCAAGTGACTTCAGTGCAAAAACAAACATAAATAATGACTTTATTTTAACTATTCACTTCCTTCCCTTTGAGCGTCTAGTCAGTTAAACGTCACACGTAGGCTCACTATTGGCCGACGCTGGTCATGTGTGTGATGCGTGTGACGTACAACAACAGATCATACGCTGTTAAACTAGTAACCTGACTCAAGGCCAAGAGAGAAGGAAATGAATAGCTGAAATAAAGTCGTTATTTTTTTTGTTTTTGCGCACAAAAGTGTTCTCGTCTTTGATAAAGTTAAGATTGAGCCACTGTAGTCACTTGGACTATTTTAACGATGTTTTTACTATTTTTACTTTAACTTTTCGAGGCCGGCGAGTTTCAATCCCTCAAGAAGCCTATGGACTGGTATGCAGGAGTGATCCAGCTCTCAGATTTCATCAAAAATATCTTAATTCATGTTTCAAGATGAGTCTTACGGGGTTGAAAAACATGAGGGGGAGTAAATACTTACAGAATTTTCATTTTTGGGAGAACTATTCCTTTAAGATTATCAAGCGACGAGAATACTTTTTGTGCGCAAAAAACAAACAAAAATAACGACTTTAGTCAACTATTCATTTACTTCTCTGTGAGCTCTCGAGAGTTGTTAGTGAGTGTAGCAGCGCTTCTGGGTTGCACGTGACGTCACACATAGGCTCGCTATTGGCTGACGCTGGTCATGTGTGTCATGCGTGTGACGTGTAACAAAACTTTTTGTTATGCCTTCATTTTTAAGTTTACTCAACTCAAATAGTTGTCACTTAGAACAATTACTTCTTTTTTTTTTTAGTTTAGAACTTTATTTATGCCGTGGGGCAATTCATTTGAGCTTACATGGCGCCACACGTAAAATACTTCGTTAAAAAATAATTTGTCCGTGTCATCTGATACAATTACCAAACAAAATGAATGAATTGACAAGAAAAAGATTTGTACATTTTGATGAACGAGTTCGAACTGGAGAGTCACGACGCGTATCACAGAAGCAGCAAGGCGAGCATTTGAGCTTATAAAACGTAAACTTTTTTTCGTCTTTTTTTTTAAAGGAGCGATCGTTTCGCTCGATAAGACCCTTATTCATCGTCTGTGTCGTTTAAAGCACTTTGAACAGTTTGCACTGAAACTGTCTTTTGGACCTTGAACCGTTTGGTTCCCATGGAAGTCCATTATATGGAGAAAATCCTGGAATGTTTTCATCAAAAACCTTAATTTCTTTTCGACTATAAGAAAGAAACACACTGGACATCTTGGATGACATGGGGGTGAGTAAATTATCAGCAAAAGTTTTTTTTTAAAAGTGTACTACTCCTTTAAGGCAGCATGAATACATACTTTTTAAGTTGAAACATATATATACACTCACCAGCCACTTTATTAGGTACACCTGTCCAACTGCTCGCGAACACTTAATTTCTAAGCAGCCAATCACATGGCGGCAACTCAGTGCATTTAGGCATGTAGACATGGTCAAGACAATCTCCTGCAGTTCAAACCGAGCATCAGTATGGGGAAGAAAGGTGATTTGAGTGACTTTGAACGTGGCATGATTGTTGGTGCCAGAAGGGCTGGTCTGAGTATTTCAGAAACTGCTAATCTACTGGGATTTTCACGCACAACCATCTCTAGGGTTTACAGAGAATGGTCCGAAAAAGAAAAAAACATCCAGTGAGCGGCAGTTCTGTGGGCGGAAATGCCTTGTTGATGCCAGAGGTCAGAGGAGCATGGCCAGACTGGTTCGAGCTGATAGAAGGGCAACAGTGACTCAAATAACCACCCGTTACAACCAAGGTGGGCAGAAGAGCATCTCTGAACGCACAGTACGTCGAACTTTGAGGCAGATGGGCTACAGCAGCAGAAGACCACACCGGGTGCCACTCCTTTCAGCTAAGAACAGGAAACTGAGGCTACAATTTGCACAAGCTCATCGAAATTGGACAATAGAAGATTGGAAAAACGTTGCCTGGTCTGATGAGTCTCGATTTCTGCTCCGACATTCGGATGGTAGGGTCAGAATTTGGCGTCTACAACATGAAAGCATGGATCCATCCTGCCTTGTATCAACGGTTCAGGCTGGTGGTGGTGGTGTCATGGTGTGGGGAATATTTTCTTGGCACTCTTTGGGCCCCTTGGTACCAATTGAGCATCGTTGAACGCCACAGCCTACCTGAGTATTGTTGCTGACCATGTCCATCCCTTTATGACCACAATGTACCCAACTTCTGATGGCTACTTTCAGCAGGATAATGCGCCATGTCATAAAGCTGGAATCATCTCAGACTGGTTTCTTGAACATGACAATGAGTTCGCTGTACTCAAATGGCCTCCACAGTCACCAGATCTCAATCCAATAAAGCATCTTTGGGATGTGGTGGAACGGGAGATTCGCATCATGGATGTGCAGCCGACAAATCTGCGGCAACTGTGTGATGCCATCATGTCAATATGGACCAAACTCCCTGAGGAATGCTTCCAGCACCTTGTTGAATCTATGCCATGAAGAATTGAGGCAGTTCTGAAGGCAAAAGGGGTCCAACCCGTTACTAGCATGGGGTACCTCATAAAGTGGCCGGTGAGTGTATATTTTATACTGTAACAACTTACTGGTTATTTTAATATGAGGATCAAGCTCAAGCTCGTCAAAATGGCAAACAGTTGCTTGTTGGTTCATTAAAAAAAGTGTATCATATCTGCAGTGAGAAGGTTATTTATTGACGTATGGTTCCATGAAGAACCTTTCACATCCACTGAGCCTTTCCAGTGGAAAAAAGGTTCTTCAAATTGTTCTTCTTCAAAAAGGTTTCTTCTAAGGCGGCAACTATGTGCAAAATTTCTTGGAACGTTTATTTTTAGGAGTGTATTAAGGTCTGTGTTTTATGATGTGTTATATAATTATGCATTTTGTTCCAGGGTATTTATGATAGAACACATGAGATTATATTAAACAATTTAAAACTTAAGAGAACAATTTGCATAGAACTAAAGTTAAACATTGTATTATTGTTACTTGGTCATCTAAATAGGTCAATGAAGACATTTTTAGTTCCTTTCCTTCGTTCATTTAACTTCATTCTGCCAACACCTCATTTTTTACAGTGAAGATCGTCTTGAACATAGACTCTTTGGAAAGATTCATCTCTTCTCAATTATTAAAGAGCAAAGTATAAATAGACGACTGTGCCCATAATGAATAGCTTAGAGGAACAGAAGACAATCCTGTAGAAAGGGAAAACTAATATAAAATTTTTATCTAACTGTTTTATTCATCTGCAAAGCTTGGTAAACAAAGTTGAAAAATAAATATTATAAATATTTATTGAAATAGAGGGCAAATGTGACTTGAGAATAAAATTGGTCTTTATGTACAAAAGAAAAATTGGCTTTAAGCTCATTGTTTCCTGTCTACTTGATTAATTCAGGTGTGTCTGATTATTGTTGAGGTCAGGCACACCTGAATGAATCAATTTGTCCAATAAAGGTAGACAGGAAACAAGGAGGCTGAAGTTCAGGAAGTAGTGCAGCTGTGCATAAAGCCAATTGGGTGCTCTGCAGGACAAAATAATTAATGATTTAAAGAGTTTTTTGAAGTTGGTCTTAAAGGGATAGTTCACCCAAAAATTTATATTCTGTCTTCATTTACTCTTTCTTCTTATGCTAAGAATGTCAATGGGATCAACTGCTTGGCAACCCATATTCTTCAAAAGATCTTTTGTCGTTCAGCAGAAGAATGAAACATACAGGTTTGGAACAACTTGAGGGTGAGTAAATGTTAACGGAATTGTTGGGTGAACTGTCCCTTTAAGAACTTTTTTCTTTATATCTAAATATTGAAGAGTTCAGATGCAAAAGCCTCTAAATGCCATTTGAAATTTTCTTTTAAATGACCATTTTTATCAAGCTTGTATATTTAAGTTCAGTAATTTCACTTAAATGACAATTTATAGGTAATCTTCATTGCCATTTAAGTGAAATTACTGAACTTAAATATACAAGCTTGATAAAAATGATCATTTTAGAAGAACATTTCAAATGGCACTTAGAGGCTTTTGCATCTGAACTCTTAATTTGTAATTTCAATAATTGGTGAAACTGTTATTATTAATTATTAATTCATTGACACATACTATGATATGTATAATAATATGAAAGAGACCGAAAAAATGCAAAACAGCGTAAATAATTCATTCAAATGTATTTTAATTAGCCTATCCACAAAACAACATTATAAAACGCAAATAAAATAAAGAAAGAGAACAAAATGCATAAAATAAAGTTTATAAAGACTAGAGAGACCCAGAGAAAGAAAAAAAAATAATACAAGTATAAAAGTAGTTGACAATTATCTATATACACATGACATGAGTACCGAAAATGCCTCGTGATTCAAGGATGAAATGACGTACGCTGCGTTCCCCCGTTACGTCACAAGTAAGTGAGATTGAGGAGGGAGTGGAAAAAGGAGGAAGGAAGGAGGAAGGATGAGAGCTATGAAGATAATGTTACTCTATGTAGCCTGTGATTTACATCTGCGATGATCTAATGCAAAGCAATACAAGCCCTTCTCTAAAAGCCATAAAGCAATCTGCAAATGTGATGCACAGATTCGCGAGATCAAAGCTTATGTGTGGATATTACATTTAAGCTCTCACTGAACGGAAATTGTGTTTCTTTTCTTCGGGTTGGTCCTGCTGAAGCTGCACCGGGCCTTTACTGTGAGTAAAACACTTTAACATGATGTCTGCGCTTGTTTGAGTTTCGTTTGTGTTTCGCATGTGTTTTATTTGAAGAAGTGGCTGTTTTCTCGTGCACATCTGACAGATATGTTTTGTTTAACGAACCGAACTCGAAGTATGCTTTGCACGGGACACAAAACTTCACAAACGGTGCGCTTAAAGGTGTAGTAGACTAACTACAGTACGCGGACGACATTTGCAGCCATGTTCATGTGGAAACTTCAGGGAAGCATCATCCCCCACGACAACATATATTTTTAGACCAGAAAGCGTCATATTTCATGTCATATTATACAACACAACACTAGAATAATACAGCAGTAGTGGTGAATCATTACGGGGACCAGCTGAAAGGAGTTGTCCTTGGTGCTGAAAATATTTCTCCTAACCATTTTTACTGTTTGAGATCTGAAAAATAAGATATTAGTGCAATGGTGCAAATTATTATTCATTGAATAAACTAAAAGTCAGAAAGAAGTACAAAAAGGGTGATTTTAATGTTCAAAAGAATGAAATATAAAAATATAGCAGAAAGATGAACATTTGTTCAATTTGTTTATAATCTTTAAAAATGAAAATAAGAGTGGGTCTAATGAAATTCTTAATTTATCAAACATAAATTCACCAGGAACGTCTTCATTATCTGATGAAGATTTGTACATAACGGATCGAACAAAAGACGAAATAATAACTCATAATAATAATAAAAATAAGAAAATAACCACATGAACTATGATCATATAGAAAACACCAACATTTGAGCATATTTTGAAAGTTTTTGTCAAAGGAAAAAATAAAGAATATTCTTAATATAAATCTAAACAACAGTTTTAACATTAAAAACAAAAACACATCCACATCCACTCCCTAGAAAAAACATCACATTCATGCAGCTGCCACAGTTTTATAAAGTCTTCATTCAATTTTAGCTGTTTAACAGTATATGTGCTAGGTAAAATGTGAACTACAGGGACAATTAGGATAATCAAAAAAGCCAAAAATGTATTTGTTCAACAGTGCAATGCAAACCAATCGTTGTTAGTGCATCCTATTCATCCTGTGCGGTGTTGGATTACTATAATCTCGGAAGTGTCGGTGCTCTGTTGCTGTGCCGTACTGAATTAATGAGGTGGAGTGCTGTAGAGACATGTTTAAAGTTTCAACTTGATCCCTCCGATGCTCACCTCTCCAAATCATCTCCTGTCTCTTTCCAACATTTTCTCATGCACTTTCCCATGGAGTCCCCAAACTCTGCCTCCATATCTATCTTCTATCTATCGTATGTCGGGTTTATGCTCGTTCTGTCTTTTGTCGTTCTGTCTGTCGTTTCTGTCGTCTGTCGTCTCTGTCTGTAGGTCTGTCTGTCGTTTTGTCTGTCGTTTCTGTCGTGTCTTGTCGTCTCTGTCTGTCTGTTGTCCAGTTCTGTTGTCTGTCGTTCTGTCTGTGCGTTCTGTCGTGTCTGTTTGTTCTGTCGTGTCTGCTCTGTCATTTGTCTGTCTGTCTGTCGTTATCTCTATCTATCTACCATCATCTATGATCCCTGCATGCAACCATTGTATAGGATTTATATATGACTTCTTATCTGTCGTTATATCGTTTCTGTGTACTCTCATTTGTGTTCGTTTGTTATACGTTCTGTCTGTTCGTTACTGTATATCGTTCTGTACTCAATTTATATCTATATATACATGCATATATGCATACATGCATATGCAACAGCTATACCAATTTATATGTATGTCGTTCTGTATATCTATACCATATATCTGCATCATTCTATCCATCCATCCAGACTGTCTGTATATATATGTGTATGTTTCAACCTATATCTTTAATTATGCTGTTCATTTACTGTATACAATTCTGTATACACATTTCTGTACGTTACTCTGATTATCTGTCGTCTGTATGGCTTATTTATATGGTATATCTGTCGCTATTTGTGTAATTTATGTATCTGTTTCGTTCTGTATATTCGTATATTTATTACAGTCTACCACTATATCTATCTTACTAGTCATATCATGCATGGCTATTCTCATCCATCCATGGTCCATTCCATCCATCCATCCATCTACCCATCCATCTACATGCATGCATTGCATCATCCATCATATCATATTTGTATAATTATTCTATCATCTCTATATATCATCTATAAGTATCTATCTATAAGTATCCTTTTATCATAAATTAATTCATTTTATCATATAACTGTAATAATCCATCTTCTATCATATCATTGTCATCATATTTATCATATATGCATTATTCTCATTGCTTATGGTTAAAGTAATTCAATCCAAAAGTAGATATTGATGAAAGCACTTCTATTGTTAAATGTTCTTCCTTCTGAATACTTTATCAAAGCCTATTCATATATATTTAGACCCTTTTGCTTATGTTGTTCATTCTGTCATTTGCACACACTTGGTGCTTTCCCTTCTAGAGCATTAAGGAAACTACATAAATCTTTTACAATCGGACAAACATCCATGTCACAATTATCCTTCTCCCTCCATGACCGTGCGTGGTGTTAATAAACGGACCGCAGGTTGTGTTGTGTTAACACATCTTCATGCAACAGATCTCTGACCACGGCAGTAATTCGTTTTCAGATATATGAATTCTGAGCTGCTGGAAAAATCAGCATCTTGTCATCATCTCTTTCTTCTTCTCTGGTTTGTCTTAAGAATAGGTAACTGACAGCTCTCTTTCTATAATTTTCTTCTTGCTCATATCTTCTTACATCTTCAATCCATCCTGATTAAAGGGACTTTGGAGGTAAGGTGTGTGTGTGTGTGTGTGGACAATGTCTGCATTAAATCAGTTACTGCAAATGTTTTATTAAGCTGACCACTTCTCTAGCTTATAAAATAAAGGGGCGTTCTGTTTAAATTTAGCGTAATGCTATATATATATATATATATATATATATATATATATATATATGTATGTATATATATATATATTTATATATATATATATATATATATATATATATATGTATATATATATATGTATATATGTATGTATATATATATATATATATATGTATATATGTATGTATATATATATATGTATGTATATATGTAAAAATATGTATATTTATATAAATATATATATATATATATATATATATGTATATATATATATATATATATGTATGTATATATACATTTGCATATAGCAAGGAAATACTTCATGTTAAAATAAAGATAATAAAATTAGCTGCAGTTTCTATAATTGAGTTTTATGTTGCTGATTACAATCTCAGTAAAATAATTTTGCATAAATAAAGATATAACTAGGATATAGCTAATATAAACACACCAAAATAACATGAAATGCAATTTAAAGGGAAAAAAAAATGCGTTCAAGTTTCCTAGTATGTGGTTTAAAATTCCAGTTTACTACAATCATTTCTGAAATCCACTTCAGTCTGCTGTTGCAGATCAGAAATAATTTTTTATGCCTATGTGACTTCTCATGCCAGTGAACAGGCTAAACATCAGCCATTCTTATGGAGACATGCTGAAAGCCAAGTCCAAATAGCCAGTTGTAGATGTTTGTAGATTCTGATATTGTTAATAATTATGTAAAGCATTTGATGCAACGTTTTAAGTTAAGAAACACTTTGGACTTCAGGCAGTTCCTTGATGCCTACCATACCTTCACAGAGATATGGATATCTGTCTTTAATTCTTGGAAGACATATATTTTAAAGAGTTGTCCTCCTCTCTGCAGAATCATCTCTAGAACCTTGCTGCAATATCAAATAAACTTGAAGATATTTTATAAAGGACATGTCATGCAAATGCACTTTTAGCCCTAAATGCATTTTGTTGTAGATTTAAATCTGTAGTACAAAATGAAGTACTCTCTTCATGCTGGTTACTGTCTTTTGTAATTTGCATAATTATCTTCAACTGATTTTTTGTTGTCTATGTCACAGCTTTTCTGACAAAGTAACAGGTTATGCCAACAAATGACAAATAAGGACATTGACTACCGTCCGTACCTAGGGAATGGGCAGTTGTATATTCCTAAAGATTTTTTATCATTAAACTGATTGCAAACAGAGGACTAGTCAAAATGTTCGTTATTTGTAAATACTAGTGATTGAAGCACTCAAGGATCCCACTGGGCCAACATTAAGCCAGTATATGCAAAGGGTTTTACCAAATAAAATTTATCATTTAGCTGCTATTGTTACTGATTGTTTAACAGTTCGTATTGTGAATAGGGTAGCTGCATAATTCAACAAGTCATTTTATTAATGTGCTTGTTAAGCAAATAACTCAAACATAATGACACAACACTGGTTAACTTACATACCTGCCTCCATATGAAGACTCTGCAGGTCGTAAACGTCATCTTTTTCAAATCGCTAAACATTTTGAATATGTCATTACATGACAAGTCTTCAATTGACTTTTCTCATATTAGATAAAATGGTATTTGGAGCTATGTAGTGGTGATCTCTTCTGAACTTAAATAATGGCAACAAAAGATTGACTTGCAGCAGTAAACCGCAACTGAAAGGTGAGACAAACAGTTTTATTAAAGGGCAGGTAAAGGATTCTAGCCAGAGCCACATCCAGAGGGTAAAGAATGGAGTTCTGGTGGCTGAGGAAGTCAGACCAAGCATACAGTTCTGTCTTATGTGCACACAATGTCATATGAGTAATAAATCAATAATTAAAAGCATGATATGTGCCTAACCAGACACACCAAGCCAACGCCAACAACAGTTGCTGGATATCTCAGGGACATGCCGGCTGGAAGTGAGTCCTTTGTTCGCTATGACCGATACAAATTATGTGTGAATAACGGCATCACCACTAAGGAAGGAATTTGGTGCATTGTTTGATGAAACACAGCGAATTAAAAGCAAAACAGCAAGCAAAGAAGTCAAAAGGATTGAAGAGGTGGAAGGCTGTTCTTATGTTTCTTCATCTTACCTAGAGTGTTTTTTTTTAGTTGGCTGATGTATTTCCAATATTTGCCCATGAGCGGAGTGGATTAGAGGAAGTGTTTTAGCAAGATTGATATGTCAAAGCGGCACCGCTCGTGCTGCTTGTCCACGGTATTGCGTATCTGCAGCAAGCAGCTTTTGAGTTACCTTTTTGAATGACAAATATGGAATATATCTGCAGAAATGGACCAGTTGAGCTCATTGCACGCAGGCGCAGAACGCGCATTGTGGCTGACAGTCGCCTGTAGTTCTACTCGGTGTGTTCAAGTGCAGCAGTTTTGCCCGATGAGATTGCTGGATGAGCAAATACAGTACAATAAAACGGAAAATGTTTATTTCCAGGAAAATGTTTATTCCAGTTGAGAAGTCGCTCCTCTTCATAATGTGAGGATCACGATCCACATCCTATGTTTGATTTTATTTGCTCATCTCTTCTCTTGTAATAGCGTGTAAGAGCGGTACGTTGTGGAGTTTCCTCCATGTCTCGTCCATTATCTGTAAAATTCCGCGCGTCATCAGTAATCACAGTGACTGAAACCCAGCTATTTATTGCAGAGTGAAAATTGTCAAATCTTTAAACCATAGCTGTGTTGTACACGTAAGCAGATAAGATGGGAGAGGCTGTGCTGTAGCGTGGATAAGTGAGGGCTCAAGGGCGCTGTCAGGCACGACAGAACAAGTATGCCTGCGTTGGCCGTTACTTGTTTAGCGATACAGCACTTGCCTAAAGTATCTGCTTGTCTTTATAATAATGGTTTGCCACACAATATCTAAGTGAAAAACAATGTCAGTGCCACGTTCTTGAAAGTAAAATACACTAAAAGCCTACCTTCCGCTGGAAAAAACAGTGCCGAGTGTGAACAGCAACGTTCCAATGTGTCTGATGCCATGAAAGCTGGGATACAAAGCAAACATGGAACCGCGCAGTGTACGCAGCGAATAAATGAGAACCGATTGATGAAGCCGTTCGCTTCACAGTATTTTATCGTGAATAAAGCACAGCTACTCTGAGCAATCAGAAGTCGAGAGATTGGACTAGCCGTTTTATAGTATGTCATGCGCCATGTCACGCTCTGCGATGAGTGGTACTGTGCGAACAAGCTAATGTTAAAATTGCAAGACGCTTACCACAGTAGTCAGCTCACAGGTCGTTGCTTTGAGCAAAAGAGAGGGATTACTGCAGTAGTGCCCCTTTAAAATAGCATCTTGAACTTCTGAATTGAAACTGCAAAATGCTAGCCTAGAAATACTCAGATGCACCCTAAGCGGCAGCAAAAATTATTTTTGTTGTGGTCTAGCAACTCTCAGCACAGACGGTTCAGCTTGGAAAGGCCCAGACTCTGGCCGAGGCCAACACATAACGTGTATAGAGTCGACGGGCGGGCTTCAGCACAATGACCGACAGAGACTGAGACGGTAAGGGCACAGGTCGGAGCATACTGGGGATTCAGTCGTTCATCCTCGCAGCTGCTACAAAAAAAGCTGTGGCAGACGGATCCCGACATCGTACTGTGCGGGTAAAGGATAAAGGCTTCTTTACTCCGCGTCACGCGTGTCTGATCGGTATAGGTGCACGGACCTCTCCGAATAGTCCTGTTCGAGCAAGCACTACTTTCCGCCTGGGTTTCCCTCGTAAGCTGGTGCCGTATCTAAACATTCTCTGTGATATTTTTTTTTTTTAATGACGCACTGTCTCTTGCTCTCTCCTGCACAGACACGCACACATACTGTCTTACTCTCTCACACATATGTAGCTGGCTCTGAACTCTTAGAGTTATAATGAGCTAGTGTTCTGTTCTTAACGTTTGTGGGTCGTGTAACAAATCCCTTATTTCGGGAATGGATTCCGGGAAATCGCCCTTGTTTCAATGTTCAATGTTGAGACGGCTGGACTAGATACTGGTAAAAGTTTAATAATATGCTGCAACTTGCTCCGCTGGTGTGTCACGTCTTCGTTGCTCTGGTCTGGCTTTCAGCGCCTATCCAATTGCGTGCAGAGAGAATTTGAAAGACCAACGTTCATCCCGGCCCTCGGGTGAGCCCCTGTCAATGAAGAGTTTCCAGACCTTACATTTAAGGCCACGTTTACAGGGAAGCCAGGTATTTAGCAAAACAATATATTTCCCCTCTCCGTTTTCAAAAATAATCAGTTTACGCAGCGCACAAATACGCCATGAAGTGCAACGGCAGCAGTAGTCACTGAGTTACTGTCTTTTCAATACTACTAAGGCGGCAGTGTAGTGGGTTTAAGGGTAAAACCATGCAAGCCAATCAGAATCCTGGAATCGACAAGAGAGAACCTGGACGCATTTCTCCAGTTTACACGACAACAAATATCCAGGCGTTTTCAAAAATCTCCACTTTGCCCGAGGGTCTTTAGAAATAATCGTTTTCGGTGATGGAGACGGAGTCTTCGTGTAGAGATCGAGGGCAAAACAAAGGGGAGATGTCTGCATTTCCATACGTGTGAGCAGGGAGCGCTGGTAAGGTCTCGCGTGCCCAGCTCCAGAATAGCACCAGGGACGTTTGGGCCGGAACGCGCCACCTCTTTGCTGGATTTGCCCTGACCTCCGTCCTGGTTGCAGATGTGTGTCTGTGGGGAGGAAAAGTCGCGCTGTCCGTACAGATTCAGCTGCCGTGCGTGCCCAAGAAAGGGCCCCCAGTCTTTTCCAGAAGGACATCCTTGGATTTTTTGTGACCGCAGAGAGTCAGAACCTCGGATTAACGGCTAATCTGAAAGGAGCGGTATGCCTTTTGACAGCGTCGTGTCCCATCACTCTGCTGGGGCTTTCAGGACCGCGCGCAGACCGCAGGGTGAGCTGAGCTCGCTGACGCCTCTTCCAGCAGAAACCTGGTTTTCCAGTACTTCATCATCAGTGACTAACCAAGACTGGACGCCCTGCTTTAGCTTCAGTGGGCAACCACAACACGGTTTCGGGTTCCAGTCTGTACCGCAGAAATGCTATGTGAGCGCTGTATATTTGATCAGACACAATACTAATAAAATCCCTATAAGCCAACAGTGCATCGCGATCTGGGGACCAAATCTAATACATCAGATGGACACTGTCCATGCTCTCTATTGGTTCGTCCTCGCCACTCTTCTTGCCCTACTTCGCAGAGATGTTGAAATCATTCAGTCGCCCAGAGACGGAGGGATACGCTACAGAGGACTGGTCTCAGGAAACAGGTGAAAGTCTCTGGTAACGTGAACTGGCAGCCATGAACGTGAATGTCGGGTCTGATGGGTTACTGAACCTCTTAGCAACGTCTAAATTCAATCTACCAAAGCGTCTCTGTGTTCTTCTCTCTCTGTAGATCCGCAGTGTGCAGATCTTGCCAGTAGACTATGATAGATATCTGTGCAGAGGAAGCCAGAATTGTCGTGGGCCCAAGGTCCGGAAGTGCCTCCCCAGATGGCACCTGTTTCGACTGGTCATGGACCATCTCAGCCAGATGCTGCTCAGTCCCCTCGCTGTCCAATTATTGATTAATATTCTGTGTGTCTCACACAGCTCTCTGGAATACTGGATTGTGATTGGTCAATGATAGCATTCTGAGGTCAAGAGCATTTGTATAATGAAGTAAACTCTGTAATTGAACAAATTGCCCCACAGTCACTTTCTTGTCGCATAATAAAAATCTCTGCAAATCAGGATGTCCATTTGTTAATTCATTTGAGTCACAGTATTGCCTGTAGGACTGCTAATGGTTTTTTGTCTTTAATATGTTTAAAATTTATTTTGATACTTCGAAAAGAAGAAAATGACTTTGCACCAACCATGGTGGTCCTTGGAAAATCACTTCTAGAATGCTGGTTTGCTGCTAAAGAATTCATATATGTCTTCCTGGATTCAATGTCGGAAAAAGATTTTATTGCTTAATATTTTTTTTGGGGAACTGTTTCAGAAGTTTTCAGCTAGGAAGTGGGGAACAAAGGTTTTTTTTATATTCGCACCAGGAATCCTGAAAAAAAAAGATGGTTTGCAGCAAAAACATGAACCAGTCAAAGCTGTTTTCAGCATTTATGATAAGTACCATTAAAAATGTAAAACCAATATCAATTGTGCACCAAATAAGTATATTAGAATCATTTCTTAAAACAAATGCATTTTGTTTGAAAGTACCATGATTCATTGTGTTGTAGTATAAGCATAACACTTAAGCTGTGTAATTTCAAGGTAATAGAAATGTGCGAAAGGATGTCTAAACGTCGTTGCTAAAATTCTCAGTAATGGTTTGCTCACGCTCCCTGGATGTCTCTGGAAACGGGGAGGGCGACGCTGCAGCCCCCTGGACAACCAGTAGAGGGCACAGTTCTTCAGTTACGGCTGTCATGCTGGCTTCCTATTGGACGGTTTCAATACTCTCACTGTACCAAACTGGGCAAATGGGACTAGCCTAAACCTCTCTGTGTCTGTGAGTGTGTATATATGATTTGAGTTAACTGCCAATCATACAAACTCAAATGTATGTGTATTATTAATATGAATGATCTGTTTAACACTATGCGTCTCTTTGTTTTCCCCCATATATCTGTGCATCATCAGATGACAGTAACTATACAGGTAAGACACAAGATTATATTATTTCATTTCTCATATGAGAGGTCACTTTTTCAAGGACTCAAAAATAATATTTCACAGGCCATGTTAATCTATTTATCACTTGATAGTCCACTTTAGTTTGCTTAAAATAAAACGAGAATGTTAATGTTAACAGGTTATATTAATAAATATCTAAATATCAGACCTTAATTCCCATTGAGTGAAAATCTAAATTGTAATGCTTTATTCACCCACAAGGGGGCTGTATATTACCATTAGTCAGCTTAGAAATCCATAATGCATCAAAATAATCCCCATTATTATGTGTAAAAGCATGCTTTGCTTTATAAATGTATTCTAGTTTTACCAACCAGAACATTTTTGTTTTAATTTTATATTTTATGTGAGAACTGTTTTATGTGGATGTACTCTATGATCCTATTTATTTATAATTTGATAAACAAGATTTTCAGATAAAAATCATATGAATATGTGAAATTGATCCCGTAGCCGGTCACTCTACTTTTCTTTTTTACTTTTTTTTATTATACCATTTTCAAATCCTCTCTATCTTCACTAGTTCTTTTGACAACTGGTTACTACAGTATAACGCTACAAGAGTTGGTCACGTTTTTTTTTTTTTTTTTTTTTAAATGTATACTTTGTCGGATTAGACACTTGGTGCCTTTTGTGGCACTTATATGTGAACACACACACACAATTGTGGACTTGATTTTGAAAAGGTAAAATGGTCCTAAAAAGTAGTCACATGCAGAGTCAAACTCGAGAATTACCGCCTTAGAAATGAATGTGGGGCGGCAGGGCTTTTTTGGGGCACAATCTACCAATCAGCAATGATGCAGGAAAAAAACACACAGCATTGAAGGGGTTAAACAAAACAATCAAATTGTATGTATTAATAAATTAATTATATTATTGTATTGTAAAATTGGTCCAAAAATTCTCCAACTGTTCATTTATTATACTTCAACATTCAACCGTTTTGTGGTTGTATGCGTTAGAACAGCCCCAAAATGAAAAACACACCAAGCACAATGTTCTTTCACCCAGGGGTGTCCCCTAGGCCCTTTTTGGGGGGCTTCAGGGGGCCCACTAAAATTTGTGATTAATGTAGGCTATACAAATTCGTGTTCGCTTCAGTCTTCTGACTAATAATCTCCTGCCCACTGACATGGTTTTAAAGCTATTTCTTATCCTTTTTTTTTGTCTTCAAACAGTCTTGAAATGCACATATGCAGAGAAATAAAACATTTGAAGCCCTGCAACCTACTAAATTTAGGACCTCTTTGATTATAAAGCCCTGTCTACGGCCCAGTATTAGGCATAATATCAATAATGAATGTGTAGCCTACATATTGTGAATGCTTTTTTTTTTTTAAATCATACCCTTCATTGGTCTCACCATTCCTGATTTCTAACACTCATGCACAGCGTTCAGTGTGGTCTTTCGGGCTTTCGTAGCAAAAGCTGATGCTCTCCGTATGTTTTTCTGTTTTCCCCGGTCGTGTTTGTGTGGTAAATTGTTACTTCGTCCATTTGACCTGAAAAGCCCACAGACATAGACCCTTCCCTCGACGAAATTAGGACAGAAATGGTTGAAAGTGGACAAAAGAGATTAAAATACCTGGTGTAAATGGGAATGTTTCTTCCTTCATCTACCTGTGATCCGATTTTACCAAAAGCCTTCTTTTTAATGTGTAAACAGGGCATTTGATTGGTCAAAAATCTGTGTAGTCCAGGATATCATTAATATTTTTTCTCTTTTCCCAGGAGAGAAAAATTGTACATTTTAGATGTAGCATATATCTAAACTTTGTTTAGTACACTAACATATACAGTGGTTGACTTTAAAGAGAACACATGAGATCTAAACTCAGATAGCACAAGTCTATTTGATGTGATGTTTACATCTGGAAGACGTATTTTAAGAGTGTTTGCTCATCTGCAAAAGCGATCGGACATTTCCTGTCAGATGTCAAATAGATGTTTATAAGATGTCTTTAAGATGTAATGATTTACAATGCATGTTAAACTGACATCTTCTAAATGTCTACTTGACATCTAACAGGAGACGTCCTATAGACGTATCGCAGATGAGGAAACTCTCTTAAAAATACGTCTTCCAGATGTAAACATCACATCAAAATAGACTTGTGCTATTATGAAAGTTACAGAATTCATTTTGACAACATATCCAGATAGCACAAGTCTATTTGATGTGATATTTACATCTGGAAGACGTATTTTAAGAGTGTTTGCTCATCTGCGAATACATCTATAGGACGTCTCCTCTCAGATGTCAAATAGACGTTTATAAGATGTCTTTAAGATGTAATGATTTACAATGCATGTTAAACTGACATCTTCTAAATGTCTATTTGACATCTGACAGGAGACGTCCTATAGAGGTATTGCAGATGAGCAAACACTCTTAAAAATACATTTCCCTATGTAAACATCACATCAAATAGACTTAAGCTATCTGGAAAGATACAAATTCATGATATACCCAGATAGTACAAGTCTTTTTGATGTAATAATTACATCTGGAAGACGTATTTTTAAGAGTGTTTGCTCATCTGCAAATACATTCTATAAGACGTCTCCTGTCAGATGTCAAATAGACGTTTATAAGATGTCTTTAAGATGTAATGATTTAGAATGCATGTTAAACTGACATCTTCTAAACGTCTATTTGACATCTGACAGGAGACGTCCTATAGATGTCTCACAATGAGGAAACTCTCTTAAAATACGATTCTTCAGATGTAGAACACTCACATCAAAATAGACATGTGCTATCAGATGGATACAAATTCAATTTGACAAGCATATCCAGATAGCACAAGTCTATTTGATGTAATATTTACAGTCTGGAAGACGTATTTAAGAGTGTTTGCTCATCTGACTACATCTATAGGACGTCTCCTCTCAGATGTCAAATAGACTTTTAGAAGATGTCAGTTTAACATGACATTCTAATTCATTAACATCTTAAAGACATCTTCTAAACGTCTATTTGACATCTGACAGGAAACGTCCAATAGACGTTTTGCAGATGAGCAAACACTCTAAAAATATGAATCTTCAGATGTAAACATCACATCAAACAGACTTGTGCTATCTGGGATAGGCTCTTGAAAAAGACAAATATTCCATGTATAAAAGACAAACATTCAATCCATATGAGGTCAGATAAGTTTCATGCATAGTAATAATAAAGAATAAGCAATATGCAGTTTAAAAATAGCTTTAGATGCATATTAGAATGTCAGTAGTAGGACTTCAGTCAACTACCAGACTATAGAATCTCATGATAATTCCTCAGGCTGCCAGAATCTCTCAGCATTAATACAAGCGCTCCTGGCAAGCAAGACTAGCACCCTCTCATTCATCCATCCCTCCCTTTAATTGCCTTCCATTCCTCTCAATCCCTCTGTCCATTCTTTCATTTCCCCTCGTTTCTTTCAGCTCTGCTGAGTTAGACTATGATGCCACGCAAATGCACTCTCTCTCCCTCTCCTCCCTCTGTAAACTCACAGCGAAGATCACCGCCTACTTAGTGCACTCTCAGCAGGCTAAAGATTAACACTTGGTCAGTGTGTAGATATGTGTGTATTTCTGCCCTGTGTCTATATGAATGTATACGAGGTTAGGTGTGTATCTCAGCAAAGTGTGTGTGCATAAATTCAGAGCCTGCATGTATATGGGGCGGTGATTACATTGCTCTACCGTGCTTGTTGAAGGATAATTCAGCATAAGGGTGACCTTTTGTTTGCCAGCCCTCTACAACACTCCTCTATAGGAAGCAGTTACTTTATGAACAAGAGCATAAAATATCATTCTGTTTTGTAAACATATTTTAGTTATCACATAAACTAAAGGCTAATTATATATCCTCACAGGTGGCTCCTCGGCCTTTCTTTTATGAAATAACAACTAAAGATCAGGGATGAATAATTAATGACTGACATATGGAGAGAGCAGATTCAAAGGGAGCTCAAATGTCACCGGATTTCTCAGGTCCTGAAGTTCACGGTGGTTCATGTCAGTCGATAGATAGATAGATGTAGATAGATAGATAGATAGATAGATAGATTAAAAACACTGCAGGGATATTAGCTGCTGTCACTTTAAGACATAACACATTGATTCATTGAATACAATTATTTTGTGGTGAATTAAATACTACAGAAAAACCAAATGTAATTTTTACGTAAAAAGAAGTTAATTCTATATTTTAAGTGTAATTATCAACTTTATAAAATTAAGTAAAACCTACTCAACTTTCTGATACCAGTGTTTCCATCATGCACTGGGGCATGAATAATTAAATAAGGTTGCATTTTAACTGTTTCCAGGGCTCTAATCCGAATCGCCCCTATACCCTCAAATAGGGCATTATTAAGGGGACAGCCCTTAAATAATGTAGTAGTGTCCATTTGTGAGTAGTGTCCAAAACCACAGTGGACGCTTATTGAGTGCACTCATTCAATCCCACAATGCACTGCAACAACGAGTGTACAACCGATGTACATCAACGGCTGTATGATTGGCCCATTGATTTTCATTCACCTCTTCAAGTGAACTGTATTAGTGGACTAACCTAGGGCATAGTGATTGAGGGTTTAGGGCGATACGGATTCACCCAGCTGTATTTACATAGTTATTCTAGGTTTAGTAACTTGCTGTTTTGTGACATTTGAAGTTCAATTTCTACTCAAAATGACACATTCATTCTGTAAATGATCCAATAGATGTTACAACCGTTGTTGCTGTAGGCCTATTGTGTGATAAGAGGTCTGTGTTTTCAGTGATGCCAGATTCTTATCTATGTAGATATGTCTACACACCAACCAATACTGTTGTGTAATGTTTACTTGGATGTTTGCACTTCTAAAAGCTTAATTCAGTGTTCTATTGTTGAAACAGAGTATTGCAAAGTGAACTAAGTAGAATTTACCTGGCCAAGTTACTTTGTTTTTCTTTGTTCGTTTTACTTAACTTAGTTGAGCACATTTTACTTAATTCCATAATACACTCACCGGCCACTTTATTAGGTACACCTGTCAACTGCTCGCTAACACTTAATTTCTAAGCAGCCAATCACATGGCGGCAACTTCAGTGCATTTAGGCATGTAGACATGGTCAAGACAATCTCCTGCAGTTCAAATCGAGCATCAGTATGGGGAAGAAGAGGTGATTTGGATGTGACTTGAACGTGGCATGATTGTTGGTGCAGAAGGGCTGGTCTGAGTATTTCAGAAACTGCTAATCTACTGGGATTTTCACGCACAACCATCTCTAGGGTTTACAGGAATGAGTCCAAAAAAAGAAAAAACATCCAGTGGCAGCAGTTCTGTGGGCGGAAATGCCTTGTTGATGCCAGAGGTCAGAGGAGAATGGCCAGACTGGTTCGAGCTGATAGAAGGGCAACAGTGACTCAAATAACCACCCGTTACAACCAAGGTGGGCAGAAGAGCATCTCTGAACGCACAGTACGGTCGAACTTGAGGCAGATGGGCTACAGCAGCAGAAGACCACACAGGGTGCCACTCCTTTCAGCTAAGAACAGGAAACTGAGGCTACAATTTGCACAAGCTCACTCGAAATTGGACAATAGAAGATTGGAAAACACGTTGCCTGGTCTGATGAGTCTCGATTTCTGCTGCGACATTCAGATGGTAGGGTCAGAATTGCGCAGTCTACAACATGAAAGCATGGATCCATCCTGCCTTGTATAACAGGTTCAGGCTGGTGGTGGTGGTGTCATGGTGTGGGGAATATTTTACTTGGCACTCTTTGGGCCCCTTGGTACCAATTGAGTCATCGATTGCCAACGCCACAGCCTCCACTGAGTATTGTTGCTGACCATGTCCATCCCTTTATGACCACAATGTACCCAACTTCTGATGGCTACTTTCAGCAGGATAATGCGCCATGTCATAGAAGCTGGAATCATCTCAGACTGGTTTCTTGAACATGACAATGAGTTCGCTGTTACTCAAATGGCCTCCACAGTCACCAGATCTCAATCCAATAGAGCATCTTTGGGATGTGGTGGAGCGGGAGATTAGCATCATGGATGTGCAGCCAGACAAATATGCGGCAACTGTGGATGCCATCATGTCAATATATGGACCAAACTCCCTGAGGAATGTTCCAGCACCTTGTTGAAGGCAAAAGGGGTCCAACCCGCATGGGGTACCTAATAAAGTGGCACGGTAAGTGTATGTGATATTTACTTTAAAAATATGCATGAAAAAAAACTAAGTTTAAGGAAGAGTGATCATGGTTTGGCCATGTTTTTTGATAACTTGTCGTTTCAAGCATATTGGGATAGATCAGATAGAATAGAATGGATAGATGAATATCGATCGATCGATAGATAAGATGAATAGATAGATAGATAGATGGTAGATAGATAGAATAGAATGGATGTCGATACGATCAACTGTTCTAGACTTTTGATTCTGATTGAGAGAGTGCTTAACCCCGCCCCCTCTGCTCTACACACCACTACCAGTGTGTCTGTCAGTGGTTCAGTGACAGTTCTCTTCTGTCTGCTCTAGGCGTACGGATCTACGTGCGTTTGGTGGTGAATATTTCCCCCTCTCCTGCCGGCCAGCGATTGAGGATTATGCCGCACCACAGTTGCTACTTTTTGTCTGTACTCTGATCAGATGCCGGGAATGGTGCTTCAGACAGCTTAAAACTTAATCACGTTTGGGGAGCATGATGGAGCGACGCTTCGAGGATTTGCGGGGCGCGTAATGTCGCTCAACACTTGTTTTTCTCTCCCTTTTCGTGAACCATGAGCGTTGTACTACAACACACGCCGTGTCAGCAGCTGTGAAAGGGAAGAGAGACAATAACTGCCCGATGGTGCATTTGCTTGTGCCCAACAATGAAAGCGGGATTGCTGTGCAGTTTGTGCGTTTATGTTTGGGGAGTATCGTTCAGCTATGTTGGAGCGCTTTCTGTTGATCAGGCACATCGGTAGTTTGGTGTCAAGAAGTGTAATCTACGGACAAGGTTCTTGAATTTTGAAGACTAAAAGATCCAAAATATGCTCTAATGACTATCGAAGCTTCGGAAGATTCTAAACATCAGCAAGACTAATCTCCAAGACCCGCATTCAAGAAGCGTTCAATAAATGACTGACACCAACGAATGAAATATTATCAGCAATGTGAGCATATCAACCCCAACTACGTATGTGCAGCAATTTCATATTTTGACAAGGATTACATGCGCGTCACTGGAGTAATGTTTACTTTGCGACTTTGAAGTGTTACATGCTGCTGTTTGTGCGCTTTTACACACCGGATCTGCTGCTTTGAACTGGACACATGGCACGGTGGTAGTCACTTTGCGCGTTTGGCTCGAAAGGCAGGGTCCAAAGTTCAAAACGTATGAATCTCGAATTGGATATTCAACTGGCATCCACGAGAGGCAGATCAAGACCTTGGGGGAGCTTGGAGAAGTTTGGCTCTCCTTACGCACTGCTGATCTTGCTCCCCTGCGCCGTTGTGCGGTTGCAGGCAAGAAGAAACTGTACATAACGGAGCTTCTGCTTTCCCATGAGTGGAGGATGGCCCGGTGGTCAGACGTGTTCTCCCGCAGGCGCAGATGGCTCCAGACCTTGTGAACAACCGGAGCGAACATTGTGCCGGACTGTGAGCTGGAGCTCATTCATTCGGACAGCATGTGGCTGGGAACTGTTGGCTTTACAGTTACAATGTCCATATAACATCTAGGTGTGTTTTCCTGATATTAAAATACATTGTGAATGGCCAATTAAGTACTGTAGCCTTCTGGGTTGTGTCTATAGGCATTGCTCAACATTTAATCAAGTAATTACATTCAAAATTCCAGTTTCTCAGTCAGTTTGAGAATAATCAGCGCACACACACACACACACACACACACACACACACACATGTTGGTGCAACAAGCATTATGAGGACTCTCCATGAGGGTAACTAGTTCTTTATACTGTGCAAACTATTATCTCTGTCCGCCTACACTGGCAAACTGCCTGAGGTTATTACCTAAGCATCCACAGGAGACATGCTGCGTTTTTTCTCTCTTTCATAAAACACTGTTTTATGTTTTTTAAGCCTTTTGATTTATGGACTTTTGATATGTCCTCATCAACCAGCCAATAAGTTGTAATACCAGTGTAATACACATGTCATTATACAAACTTGTGTCCTCATAAATCATATCAACAAACCACACACACACACACACACACACACACACACACATATATATATCCTGTAAAAAATATTGTTGATTTAACTTAAAAAAATTAGTAACCTGGCTAAGTTCATTGAAATGGAAAAGTTTAGTTAATACAATGAAGGAGATGATTTTAATCCCAGAGACCTCAAAATATTATGTTATTAAAATTATGTTAAGTTGAGTTGACAAAAGAAAAAAATGTTGTGATTACGGATCATGAAAATATCTTTTTAAAGTGAATCTATATAAGCAATCGGGTAGGAGAGGCTGTGCTGTGTCGTGGATAGTAAGTTGTAACAGCTGAAGGGGATCTGTTAGGCACGGACAAAAGCGGAATGCCGACGACCTCAGCTGTTCCTTATTTTCACGATTCAGCACTTGCCTGAAGATTGTGCTTATTGCTTTTATAAAGACGTTGCCCCACACAATATTTAAGTAAAAAACAATGTTAGTGCAACTTTCTTGAAGTAAAATGAGTAAAAGCTTACCTTCCAGCCTGGAAAAAATAAGTCCCCGAGTGTGAACAGCAACAACGTTCCCAATGTGTAAAATGCATTGAAAGCTGGAATGAGAACAACACAGAACTGCAGTGTAGCGCAGCGATCAGATGGAAGCCGTTGCGTGAAGACGAAAGCCGTAAGCCAGTGTTTTATTCGTGAATAAAGCACCAGCTCTCTAGACCAATCAGGAATCAAGGGATTCGAACTACCCGTTTTATAGATATATATATATATATGTGTGTGTGTGTGTGTGTGTGTGTGTGTGTGTGTGTATGTGTATATATATTAGCGAACGATTAAAAGTGTTAATCGCTTAATACAGCCATTAATGCCATAGTTAACTCACGATTAATCGCCACATTTTATCTATTCTTAATGTCTTTTGATTTCTTTTTTTGTTTACGTCTTTTTCTCATTTCAATGCTCTCATGAGCATGGAAAAGTGGATTGGCTTGTTTAGTGCAAATGTTTCTTTTTTAATCATTACTGTTGAAATATTGACACCTTGGAATAGTGTTTTAATTTCACTCACTAACATATATGAGCCTAAATAATCTCTCGCACAATGTAACACTGTCCCATTCTGATAGAAGGGTGAAAGGAATACTGGCGAGGTCCTGATATTGACGAGGGGGTGGAGAATTCGCGTCATCTGTGTGTGTGTGTGTGTGTGTGTTTGCTTGGCCATCATCAAGTGGCTATCGGGCTTCAACGTGCTGCGATGATGATAGCTCAGTTCATAATGACAAAACATACAGATCGCTTTGGTCTTGTGAATGGGACAATTTGGCAGACTTTTTTAAAGTAAACTTTACATTCAGAAGTCGCATTGGTCTTCCATTTTCGCGTCTCGCTTTCGTCATCCACTCAAAACATTGACGTTACTATTTGGCCGGGGCTGGCGGGCTGAAGCGAGTGTGCGGGCACAGACGTCCTCGCGCTGCTGATGTGAAATCCCAGTTCATGTAGCTTGCGCCGCGCGGAGGGCGTTCGTGCTGCTTGAACCACAGGAAGCACAAGCGGATCTAGCTAGACCGGAAACAAAACATTGCAGGCCGCGCCGCACACACTCGTTTGGGCTTGCAAGCCGGCATTGAGTGGATGTCAGGCAAGACGGGAGCTGAAGCCGATGAGGACCGATGGGCAGGGCAGCATGCCGTGCCTGCTTGCAAAAGCATGTGAAAAAACTACAAAGCTTGCTCAGGACAAAAGACCTTTAGTAGCGCGATAAAAATAATCAACGCCGTTGGAATAGGGATTTGCGTTGACGCCGTTAATGACGCGTTTTAGCTGGCAGCTCTAAGTGTGTGTGTGTGTGTGTGTGTGTATATGTATGCATGTAGATATATACACACACACATATATATATATATATATATATACACACACACACACACATATATATATAGGGATCCGCAACGTTTCTAAGCCGAAGAAAACCGCGATACTGAACTCACGATTTGGAGTCGCGATACTGTCATTCAGGAGCCGGCGCAGGCCGAGCGCTGATGAGGGGGCGTCTGAAAGAAACTG
Source organism: Hybognathus amarus (assembly GCA_030378365.1). Taxonomy (NCBI): domain Eukaryota; kingdom Metazoa; phylum Chordata; class Actinopteri; order Cypriniformes; family Leuciscidae; genus Hybognathus; species Hybognathus amarus. The sequence goes on from JAQIUQ010005228.1 coordinate 30,158, forward strand.
AGAGGGGCTTCCACATTAAGCGCACGTCACCACTTTTCGGGGGCTCCCCACTACTTTTGAAACGTGTTTGCGAGTACGGATTAAACCCCATCGAATGGATTAGGTTCAAACCTCTTCCAGTTAACTACGCAGAGACATTTCATTTTGTTTTCGTTTGTCAAATATAGAGTCGATTATAGTGCTGAAAAGTTTTTTTTTTTTATAAATCAATCAAAGTGCTCCCGCTTGGATAGGTGAAAAGCGGATTGCTGTTCTATCTATGGCTCGCGCCTGTCTCCCGCGGGCACGACGCTTCAATGGGTTGCGGAGACTAGCCCGGTGAAGAAGAAAGTCCACTAAAATGCATTTTGTTAACTGCCTTCGGCTACACTTCCAGTAATGTGCACTTAAAGTGCTCTATTTTCACGCACTTATTTTGTACTTAATATATTAAAACAGACTTGTGTTCAGTACTGCTTAATGATAAACGACTCAGTTTTACATGTTAGAAACTTACACTGGTTGTGCTAATTGTTGTAAGTCGTTACCATTTATGCTCTATTCTTCTCCAGTTCATCTGCCACTTGCTTTCATGTATTTTCAGTGATTAGTGGAGAAGATGTGACGTGTTGTAAATCGAAAATGCCAACAATCGATTCTGAACATACAGCTCTAACTGGCCACGATTACCCATTTACTAAATGTGTTTAAACAACAAAACACATCCACTTGCACATATTTGACGATCGGAATATCAGTGTTCATGCTATAGCTTCATACATTGTGTGAATACTTTGAATAAAAAAGGAAAAATTACATAAAAGCAGATCGTCGTTTATTCAGCTGCGTTGTGATTCGCTGCTGTGCAGGTGGCAGCAATGACAGCGGTATCACCGTGGAAACATTAAAGTGAAAGGTTGTAAGCCGTCAGCCTTCGAAAAACTCCGGCTATCAGGCGATCAGATTGGAATTTTTTTAACTTCACAGTGTGGAAGGGTTGACTTACAATATTATTAATTTAGCTTAATATTCACAAAAATAGGGACAATGCTGAAAATGTAATACGGCAAAATGGGATTTTGAATGACATGTTTTATGAGTAAAATCGCGATTTTCATTCATTGTGGTCTGAGGGGGCAGTGAGAGTCCCGGATCCAGAGACGCGTCGGCCCCTCCATGGCCTACCGTGGCGCCGGCCCTGCTGATCCATTGCGTCACCGAACGCAGCCCCGCTACCTACGGCCCCGCCCAGTCCCGGACTAAATCGACCTCATGTCTTATGTAAACAGCACACAATGAATTCAGTTTGTGCAGCCTGGCCACCAGTAACACCAATGACAAGCTCCGTGTTTTGTTACTTCGATAATAAGCAAGGCTGTAATCTTTTCCAGATTCTGTCTATTGGTCAGGAAATTCAAACAATCAATGGCGTTTCGGCAGCTCTGCGATGTGGAACGTGAGTCAGGTGACAAGAAGATGGCTTCTCAGGCTCCTTGACTGAAATCACATCTACAATTTACTGAATACTTATTAGAAAATATATAGTGTTAATGTATTTAATGTCAATATCCCAATACATGTCATGTCAGAACTAGAGAACATCCTCCAGACCTCCTAATTTCCTGGTGTCATTTCGCTCAGTCGCATTTGGTACAGTGTTTTTCAGCCATGTACAATGAATAGATATTTTTCAAGGGTTTTTGCTGAGTACTTTAGAAACTAGAAACATCATTGCCCGAAGTGTTTTTTCATATTCAAATATTCTTCCTGTTCAAGGACTATTTTAAACATATTGATAAGTACCAGATGTTAATTTTAGATGGCATGAGTTACTTATCAGGTGTTGCGCAGGTGCTTGACATTAATGTTGTGGCACTGATTATGTATCGAGATTCAGAGTTGAGTTGTCAACTGGTTTCACTGCCAGTTGTTGGTCCATTAATGATCTCACAACTGGCTGCACTTGGCTGTATTCGACAGCCTGTAGGCTCAGGTGCATGAAGTCAGTTGGCTTCCTAAAAATATTTCTACCAAATTCATGCACCCAAGAGTGCTTGTGAATGCCTTTGGCACTGCAGAGTTTTTGGGAAAGGACTAGAACAAAATTGTATTCCTTCAGTGCATTTGGTCTGTTTATTCTTAAATGGGATATTTTGTGTGCAGTATAAATTCTGACTTCTGTCAATAAGTTGATTCAAGTTACTATTGTGAGCATCTGAAAGTGTATCTGCATATGTCATTCAGTGCTGATCTGATCAGCTAAAATGTCTGTTGGTAAGCCCAGTATGTGCAAGAGTGTGCCAATTGCGAGTGTGTCCTTCTATCACTGCCCAATAAATGTGTTGCACTTTCAGAAGTCCAAAGGGCCCATTCTTGGCTGTCTCAGGAGTGGTGCTGACGGTTCTGGACACACCGCATAGTGAGGAGAACGGTTAGAGAGTGCTCTAACTGGACAGAGATGTGTTGTGTATCTCATGGGCTCTGATTGGCAGACCACTCTGCATTGCCAATCGCACTCAATATGAGAGGAAGAATCAGGGAGATGAGTGTTGGCATGGCAACAGCCACCCAGTGAAACCACAGTTATCAAAACAAAACGCGCATCCTGCTGTTGGTCTTCCTTTCAGGATGGGGAGTTACTTCTCCACTATCTCTTGTGTATCTGCAGTACCTGTCTTGACCGTTCACAAATGAGGAGGTTCTCACAGATGAATGCTGACATTCGGAAATGTTTCAATATGGTCATCGTCGCCTTCCCAGTTAGTTCACTGGCTTAAGAATCCGCACTCCACCTGTGATTCTCGGTCGAGATTTTGAGCCACATTGAAAAGCATTAAAAAGTTATCGGAACTAATGATAAGCGAGTGCGATGGGTGCAATGGAGAACACTTATGAAATCAAATGTATGATTAAAAGAGTGATCATTGAGTTACACATTTTATGCGGGATAAGAGATGATTGCATTTTAAAGGTACCATGCTGGAATTTCTCAATCAAAAAATGTTAAATTTTCCATGACCAGATGGGGGCAGCATGCCTACAGAAAGTCGATTGTATACGGCAGCCAACTCTAGCTACTCTTACTCGCATATTATGTCAAATACATTTGACACGATGGTAAAAGAGTTGGAAGACCGCAGGTTCACGATGGAGCACTTGGATATTTTTCAAGATCAGAGACTTCAATGAACAACATCTCGACACTAAAATGATGAAGACCATCTCATAAACCATCTAGAAACAACTGGTACATTCCAAATATGATCATAAATGTTTATGTAAATACCTTCACTCCATTTCATATATTATTAGTAAATACAGCTATTTTAAAGATTAGGGTTTCATCATTAGTGTTAAGTATTGTAATTAAATTCTCTGATATCAACTGTCAAATGTCATTGAATTAATTATTTTCAACTTTCTCTAATATTAAATGATTTTGATAATGACTGAGAAGATTATAAAGTGAGGCAGTACCAACTAAATTTATCTAAAGCTGTGCTGCCATGGAAAATTTAATATTTTTTGATTTAGAATTCCAGATGGTACCTTTAAAATGCAATTATCTCTTATCCCACATAAAATGTGTAACTCAATGAATTTACTCTTTTAATCATACATTTTAGATTCAGAAAATGTTCTTTATTACACCCATTGTATCTCTCTATCATTAATTCCGATAACTTTTTAATGCTTTTCAATGTGGGTCAAAACCGACTCAAGAATCACAGGTGGATGCGGATTCTTAAGCCAGTGAACTAACTGGGAAGGCGACGATGACTATATTGAAACATTTCCGAATGTTAGGATTCATCTGTAAGAACCTCTCATTTGTGAACGGTCAGACAGGTACTGCAGATACACAAGAGTGTGTAGAAGAACTTCCTTATCCTTAGGAGATCTACAGGGATGCACGTTTGTTTGAACTGTGGTTTCACTGGTGGCTGTTGCCATGCCAACACTCATCTCCCTGATTCTTCCTCTATATTGAGTGCGATTGCAATGCAGAGTGTGGTTCACCAATCACAACCATGATACACAACACATCTCTGTCCAGTTAGAGCACTCTTTAACCGTTTCCTCACCTATGGGGTGTTCAGAAGCCGTCACACCACTCTGAGAAAACTAAACCGGCCCGCTTTGAACTTCTGAAAGTGCAACATATTTATTGGCAGTGATAAAGGATACATCACAATTGCACACTCTTGCACATACTGTACTTACTAACAGACATTTTAGCTATCAGATCAGCACTGATTACATATTTAAATACACTTTCAGATGCTGACAGTACTGAAATCAACTATTGACAAAAGTCAGAATTTATACTGCACACAAAATATCCCATTTAAAAATAAACAGACCAAATGCACTAAGGAATACAATTTTGTCTGTTCTTTCAAAAACTCTGCAATGCTAAAGGCATTCATAAGCATTCTTGGTGCATGAATTTGGGAATATTTTTAGGAAGCCAAATGACTTTATGCAGCTGAAGCCTTACAGGCTGTTGATAACAGCCAAGTGCAGCGAGTTGTGAAATATTAATGTACCAACAACTGCAATGTCAATTCGATACCAACTCCTGAATCTCAAGATACAATCAGTGCCACAATATTAATGAAGCACCTGCGAAACACTGATAATTTCATGCCATCTAAAATTAACATCTGGTACTTATCTATGTTTTAGTCCTTGAACATGAAATATTTGAATATTAAAACACTCCGGGCAATGATGTTTCTAGTTTCTAAAGTACTCAGCAAAAACCCTTGAAAAAATATTTATTCATTGTACATGGCTGAAAAACACTATATCAAATGCAATTAAGCGAAAATGACACTAGGAAATTAGGAGATTGGAAGGATTTTTTCTAGTTCTGACATGAAATGTATTAGAATATTGACATTAAATATATTACAATATATATTTTCTAATAAGTATTCAGTAAATTGTATGCTATTTTTAGTTAAGGAGCCTAGTAAGCGATCTGTCACGTGACTCACGTCACATCAAAGAGCGCCAAAACGCCATTTATTGTTTGAATTTCGTGATCAAATAGACAGAATCTGAAAGATTACACCTTGCTTATTATCGAAAGTAACAAAACACGGAGCTTGTTATTTGGTGTTAATGGTGGTTAGGCTACAAAACTGAATTCATTGTGTACTGTTTACATAAGACATGAGGTCGATTGAGCCGGGCTGGGCGGGGCCGAGGTAGCGGGGCGTGTTCGGTACGCAATGACAGCAGGGCCGGCGCCACGGGAGGCGTGAGGGGGCGACGCCCCTCTGCGGGACTCTCACGCCCCCTCAGATCACAATGAATGTAAACGGGATTTTACTGATAAAATATGTTATTTAAAAATCCCATTTTGCCAATTACATTTTCACATTTCCTTATTTTTGTGAATATTAAGCTAAATTAATAATATTGTAGTCAACCCTTCCACACGTAAGTTAAAAAAATTCCATCTGACGCCCCAGCGTGAGTTTTTCAAGGCGACTGTTACAACCTTTCACTTTAATGTTTCCACGGTGACGCTGTCATTGCTTGTCACCTGACAGAGCGCAATCACAACACAGCTGAATAAACGACGATCTGCTTTTATGTAATTTTTCCTTTTTTATTCAAAATATTCACAAATGTATTAGCTATAGCATGAAACACTGATATTCCGATTGTCAAATATGTGCAAGTGGATGTGTTTTGTTGTTTAAACACATTTATAACGATCGCGTTCAGTTAGAGCTGTATGTTCAGAATTGGATCTGTTGGATTTTGGATTTACAACACGATCAATTTCTCCACTAATCACGAAATACATGAAAGTAAGTGGCAGATGAACTGGGAGAAGAATAGAGCAAAATGTAACTACTTACACAATTACACAACCATGTGTTTCTAACATGTAAAACGAGTCGTCTTATTATTAAGCAGTACTAAAGATAAGCTGTTTTAATATATTAAGTACAAAATAAGTGCGCGAAAATAGAGCACTTTAAGTGCATTATGGAAGTGTACTAAGTGCACTTAATAAAATGCATTTTAGTGAACTTTCTTTTTCACCTGGGTTAGTCTCCGCAACTGATTGAAGCGCCGTGCCCGTGGGAAGACAGCGAGCCACAAGACAACACTATCCGCTTCACTGATCGAAACGAGCACTTTGATTGATTTATAAAAAAAAAAACTTTTCAGCACTATAACGACTCTAATTTGACAAACGAACAAAATGAATGCTCTGCTAGTTAACTGAAGATGTTTGAGCCTAATCCATTTTTTATGGGTTCATCCGTACCGCAAAGATGTTTCAAAAGTCAGTGGGGAGCCCCAAAAAAAGTGGTGACGTGCGTTAATGTGAAAGCCCCCTCTCAGTTTTCAGACGCCCCCTCATCAGCGCTCCGGCTGCAGCCGGCTCTGAATGACAGTATCACAAATTTCGAATCAATAAGTTCAGTATCGCGGTTTTTCGGTTAGAAATCGTTACATCCCTATATATATATGTGTGTGTGTGTGTGTATATATATATATATATATATATGTGTGTGTGTATATATTTACATGCATACATATACACACACACATATATATATATATTAGAGCTGTCAGTTAAACGCGTTATTAACGGCGTTAACGCAAACCCATTTTAACGGCGTTAATTTTTTTATCGCGCGATTAAAGGTCTTTTTGTCCTAGCAAACTTTGTAGTTTTTTCACATACTTTTGCAACAGGACACGGCATGCGTCCTGATCGGTCCTGATCCATTTCAGCGTCTCGCGCTCGTCATCCACTCAATGCCGGCTCGCAAGCCCAAACGAGTGTGTGCGGCGTGCCTGATGTTTTGTTTCCGGTCTAGCTAGATCCGCTTGCGCTTTGGTCGAAGAAGCAACGGAACGTCCTCGCGCGGCGCAAGCTATGAATGGGTTTCAGAGCGCAGCGCGAGGACGTTTTGTGCCGCACACACTCGTTTCAGCTTGCGAGCCGGCCAAATAGTAACGTTATGTTTTGAGTGGATGACGAGCGCGAGACGCCGAAATGGATGCCAATGAGATTCTGAATGTAAAGTTTACTTTTAAAAAGTTGCCAAATTGTCCCATTGACAAGACCAAAGCGATCTGTATGTTTTGTCATTATGAACTGAGCTATCATCATCGCAGCACGTCCAGCCTGAAACACCACTTGATGATGGCCAAGCAAACACACACACACACACACACACAGATGATGCGAATTCTCCACCCCCTCGTCAATATCAGGACCTCGTCAGTATTTCTTTCACCCTTTTATTGATGGACAGTGTTGCATTGTGTGAGAGATTATTTAGGCTATATATGTTAGAGTGAAATTAAACACTATTCCAATGTTATTTTCAATAATAATAATTAAAAAAAAACATTTGCACTAAACAAGCCAATCCACTTTTCCATGTTGATGAGAGCATTAAAATGAGAAAAAAATGTAACAAAAAGAAATCAAAAGACATTAAGAATAGATAAAAATGTGCGATTAATCGTGAGTTAACTATGGCATTAATGCAATTAATAGCAGATTAAATATTTTAATCGTTTGACAGCACATATATATATATATATATATATATATATATATATATATATATATATATATATATATATATATATATTTATAAAACGGGTAGTTCGAATCCTTGATTCTGATTGGTCAAGAGCTGTGCTTTATTCACGATAAAACACGGCTACGAGCCGCTTCACCCAACGGTTCTATTGATCGCTGCGCTACACTGCGGTTCTGTGTTGTTTTTATTTGAGCTTTCATGCATTTTACACATTGGAACGTTGTTGCTGTTCACACTCGGGGACTATTTTTTCCAGCGGAAGGTAAGCTTTTACTGATTTTACTTCAAGAAAGTTGCACTAACATTGTTTTTTACTTAAATATTGTGTGGCAACCGTTTTATAAAAGCAATAAGATACTTGAGGCAAGTGCTGTATCGTGAAATAAGTAACAGCTGAAGGGGTTGCCGGCACTCGCTTACGCGTCGTGCCTAACAACGCCCTTCAGCTGTTACTTATTCACGATACAGCACAGCCTCTCCTATCTTATTGCTTATATATATCACTTTAAAAAATATTTTCATGATTTGTAATCACAACATTTTTTCTTTTGTCAAATCAACTTACATAATTTAATAACATAATATTTTGAGTTTCTGGTGATTAAATTAATCTCCTTCATTGTATTAACTAAACTTTTCCATTTCAATGAACTTAACCAGGTTACTAATTTTTTTAAGTTAAATCAACAATATTTTTTACAGGATATATATATGTGTGTGTGTGTGTGTGTGTGTGTGTGTGTGTGGGTTTGTTTATATGATTTATGAGGACACAAGTTTGTATAATGACATGTGTATTACACTGGTATTACAACTTATTGGTGGTTTATGAGGACATATCAAAAGTCCTCATAAATCAAAAGGCTTAAAAAACATAAAAAACAATGTTTTATTAAAAAATAAAAAATGCAGCATGTCTCCTGTGATGGTTAGGTTTAGGGATTGCGTTAGTGTAGGGGGATAGAATATATAGTTTGCACAGTATAAAAACTATTACGCCTATGGAGAGTCCTCATAATGCTGTTGCACCAACATGTGTGTGTGTGTGTGTGTGTGTGTGTGTGTGTGTGTGCGCTGATTATTTCAAACTATGAGAAACTGCAATTTTGAATGTAATTATTTGATTAAATGTTGAGCAAACCTATAGAACAACCCATAGGCTACAGTACTTAATTGGCTATTTAAATATATTTTAATATCAGGAAAACACACCTATATGTTATATGGACATTGTAAATGTAAAGTTAACAGTTCTTACCATGCTGTCGTAATGAATGAGCTCCAGCTCATAGTCCGGCAGAATGTCGCTCCGGTTGTTCACAAGGTCTAAAGCCATCTGCGCTGCGGGAGACACGCTTGACCACCGGGCCATCCTCCACTCATGGGAAACAGAGCTCCGATGTACAGTTTCTTCTTGCCTGCAACCGCACACGGCCAGGGGAGAAGATTAGCAGTGCGTAAAGGAGAGCCAAGCTTCTCCAAACTCCCCCCAAGGTCTTGATCGCCTCCGTGGATGCCATTAATATCCAATTCGATATTTATACGTTTTGAACTTTAAATTGTGCCTTTTGAGCCAAACGCTGAAAGTGTCACCACGTGCGATGTGTCCAGTTTAAAGTAACAGATCCGTGTGTAAAAGCGCACAAACAGCAGCACTGAACACTTTAAGCGCAAAGTAATATTTAGACGCGCATTAATCCTTGTCAAAATATGAAATTGCTGTATATACTAGTTGGGGTTGATATGCTCACATTGCTAATATATTTTCATCGTTGGTGTCAGTCATTTATTGAACGCTTCTTGAATGCGTTCTTGGAGTTTAGTCTTGCGCACGTTTAAAATCTTCCAAAGCTTCGAGCTACATTAGAGTATATTTGGAATCTTTTAGTTTTTAAAATTTAAGAATCTTGTCCGTAGTTTAGACTTCGACACCAAATCACTGATGTCCTATCACAGAAAGCGCTCCAACATAGCTAAACTAACTCCCCAAACATAAACGCACAAACTACAGCAATCCCGCTTTCATTGTTGGGCACAAGCAAATGCACCATCGGGCAGTTATTGTCTCTTTCCCTTTCACAGTCACAGACGGTGTGTTTGTAGTACAGCAATGCTCATGGTTCACGAAAGGAGAGAAAAACAAGTGTTGAGCGACATTACGCGCCCCGCAAATCCTCAAGCGTTGCTTTATTTATGCTCTCGAAACGTGATTAAGTTTTAAGCTGTCGAGCATATTATCCCGGCATCTGATCAGAATATAGAAAAAAGAGCAATTGTGGTGCGGCATAATCCTTTAATCCGCCGGCAGGAGAGGGGGAAATATTGACCACCAAACGCACAGAGATCCGTACTGAGAGCAGACAGAAGAGAACTGTTACTGAACCACTGACAGACACACTGTAGTGGTGTAGAGCAGAGGGGGCGGGGTTAAACACTCTCTTCTCAATCAGAATCAAAAGTCAGACAGTTGATCTATCTATCTATCTATCTATCTATCTATCTATCTATCTATCTATCTATCTATCTATCTATCTATCTATCTATCTATCTATCTATCTATCTATCTATCCCAATATGTTAAAACAACAATGATCAAAAAACATGGCCAAACCAATCACTCTTTCTAAACTTAGTTTTTTTTCATGCATATTTTTAAGTAAATATCACATACACTCACCGGCCACTTTATTAGGTACCCCATGCGGGTTGGACACCCTTTTGCCTTCAACAAGGTGCTGGAAGCATTCCTCAGGGAGTTTGGTCCATATTGACATGATGGCATCACACAGTTGCCGCAGATTTGTCGGCTGCACATCCATGATGTGAATCTCCCGTTCCACCACATCCCAAAGATGCTCTATTGGATTGAGATCTGGTGACTGTGGAGGCCATTTGAGTACAGCGAACTCATTGTCATGTTCAAGAAACCAGTCTGAGATGATTCCAGCTTTATGACATGGCGCATTATCCTGCTGAAAGTAGCCATCAGAAGTTGGGTACATTGTGGTCATAAAGGGATGGACATGGTCAGCAACAATACTCAGGTAGGCTGTGGCGTTGCAACGATGCTCAATTGGTACCAAGGGGCCCAAAGAGTGCCAAGAAAATATTCCCCACACCATGACACCACCACCACCAGCCTGAACCGTTCATACAAGGCAGGATGGATCCATGCTTTCATGTTGTAGACGCCAAATTCTGACCCTACCATCTGAATGTCGCAGCAGAAATCGGAGACTCATCAGACCAGGCAACGTTTTTCCAATCTTCTATTGTCCAATTTCGATGAGCTTGTGCAAATTGTAGCCTCAGTTTCCTGTTCTTAGCTGAAAGGAGTGGCACCCGGTGTGGTCTTCTGCTGCTGTAGCCCATCTGCCTCAAAGTTCGACCGTACTGTGCGTTCAGAGATGCTCTTCTGCCCACCTTGGTTGTAACGGGTGGTTATTTGAGTCACTGTTGCCCTTCTATCAGCTCTGAACCAGTCTGGCCATTCTCCTCTGACCTCTGGCATCAACAAGGCATTTCCGCCCACAGAACTGCCGCTCACTGGATGTTTTCTTTTTTCGGACCATTCTCTGTAAACCCTCAGAGATGGTTGTGCGTGAAAATCCCAGTAGATTAGCAGTTTCTGAAATACTCAGACCAGCCCTTCTGGCACCAACAATCATGCCACGTTCAAAGTCACTCAAATCACCTTTCTTCCCCATACTGATGCTCGGTTTGAACTGCAGGAGATTGTCTTGACCATGTCTACATGCCTAAATGCACTGAGTTGCCGCCATGTGATTGGCTGCTTAGAAATTAAGTGTTAACGAGCAGTTGGACAGGTGTACCTAATAAAGTGGCCGGTGAGTGTATTATGGAATTAAGTAAAATGTGCTCAACTAAGTTAAGTAAAACGAACAAAGAAAATAAGTAACTTGGCCAGGTAAATTCTACTTAGTTCACTTTGCAATACTCTGTTTCAACAATAGAACACTGAATTAAGCTTTTAGAAGTGCAAACATCCAAGTAAACATTCACAACAGATTGGTCGGTGTGTAGACATATCTACATAATAAGTAATCTGGCATCACTGAAAACACAGACCTCTTATCACACAATAGGCCTACACAACAATGTGTAACATCTATTGGATCATTTACAGAATGAATGTGTCATTTTGAGTAGAAATTGAACTTCAAATGTCACAAAACAGCAAGTTACTAAACCTAATAATAACTATGTAAATACAGCTGGGGTGAATCCAAATCCGCCCCCTGAAACCCTCAATCACTATGCCCTAGGTTAGTCCACTAATACAGTTCACTTGAAGAGGTGAATGAAAACGATGGGTCGAATTCAGACAGCCGTTGATGTACATCGGTTGTACACTCGTTGTTGCAGTGCATTGTGGGATTGAATGAGTGCACTCAATAACGTCCACTGTGGTTTCGGACACTACTACAAATGGACACTACTACATTATTTAAGGGCTGTCCCCTTAAATAATGCCCTATTTGAGGGTATAGGGGCGATTCGGATTCGAGCCTGAAAACAGTTAAAATGCAACCTTATTAATTATTCATGCCCCAGTGCATGATGGAAACACTGGTATCAGAAAGTTGAGTAGGTTTTACTTAATTTTATAAAGTTGATAATTACACTTAAATATAGAATTAACTTCTTTTTACGTAAAAATTACATTTGGTTTTTCTGTAGTATTTAATTCACCACAAAATAATTGTATTCAATGAATCAATGTGTTATGTCTTAAAGTGACAGCAGCCTAATATCCCTGCAGTGTTTTTAATCTATCTATACTATCTATCATATCTATCTATCTATCTATCTATCTACGACATGAACCACCGTGAACTTCAGACCTGAGAAATCCGGTGACATTGAGCTCCCTTTGAATCTGCTCTCTGCATATGTAAGTCATTAATTGTCTCATCCCTGATCTTTAGTTGTTTCTTTCATAGAGGAAAAGGCCGACAGAGCCACCTGTGAGGATATATAATTAGCCTTTAGTTTATGTGATAACTAAATATGGTTTACGGAACAGAATGATATTTTATGCTCTTGCTCATAAAGTAACTGCTTCCTATCAGAGGAGGTTGTAGAGGGCTGGCAAACAAAAGGTCACCCTTATGCTGAATTATCCTTCAACAAGCACGGTAGAGCAATGTAATCACCGCCCCATATACATGCAGGCTTGAATTTATGCACACACACTTTGCTGAGATACACACCTAACCTCGTATACATTCATATAGACACAGGGCAGAAATACACACATATCTACACACTGACCAAGTGTTAATCTTTAGCCTGCTGAGAGTGCACTAAGTAGGCGGTGATCTGTTGTGAGTTTACAGAGGGAGGAGAGGGAGAGAGAGTGCATTTGCGTGGCATCATAGTCTAACTCAGCAGAGCTGAAAGAAACGAGGGGAAATGAAAAGAATGGACAGAGGGATTGAGAGGGAATGGAAGGCAATTAAAGGGAGGGATGGATGAATGAGAGGGTGCTAGTCTTGCTTGCCAGGAGCGCTTGTATTAATGCTGAGAGATTCTGGCAGCCTGAGGAATTATCATGAGATTCTATAGTCTGGTAGTTGACGAAGTCCTACTACTACATTCTAATATGCATCTAAAGCTATTTTAAACTGCATATTGCTTATTCTTTATTATTACTATGCATGAAACTTATCTGACCTCATATGGATTGAATGTTTGTCTTTTATACATGGAATATTTGTCTTTTTCAAGACCCTACCCAGATAGCACAAGTCTGTTTGATGTGATGTTTACATCTGGAAGATGTAATTTTTTAGAGTGTTTGCTCATCTGCAAAACGTCTATTGGACGTTTCCTGTCAGATGTCAAATAGACGTTTAGAAGATGTCTTTAAGATGTTATGAATTAGAATGCATGTTATAACTGACATCTTCTAAAAGTCTATTTGACATCTGAGAGGAGACGTCCTATAGACGTATCGCAGATGACAAACACTCTTAAAATCGTCTTCCAGACTGTAAATATTACATCAAATAGACTTGTGCTATCTGGATATGTTGTCAAAATGAATTTGTATCCATCCAGACAGCACATGTCTATTTTGATGTGATGTTTACATCTGAAGACGTATTTTTAAGAGGTTTCCTCATTGCAATACATCTATAGGACGTCTCCTGTCAGATGTCAAATAGACGTTTAGAAGATGTCAGTTTAACATGCATTCTAAATCATTACATCTTAAAGACATCTTATAAACGTCTATTTGACATCTGACAGGAGACGTCTTATAGATGTAATTGCAGATGAGCAAACACTCTTAAAATACGTCTTCCAGATGTAATTATTACATCTAAAAAGACTTGTACTATCTGGGTATATCATGAATTTGTATCTTTCCAGATAGCTCAAGTCTATTTGATGTGATGTTTACATAGGGAAAATGTATTTTTAAGAGTGTTTGCTCATCTGCAATACCTCTATAGGACGTATCCTGTCAGATGTCAAATAGACATTTAGAAGATGTCAGTTTAACATGCATTGTAAATCATTACATCTTAAAGACATCTTATAAACGTCTATTTGACATCTGAGAGGAGACGTCCTATAGATGTATTGCAGATGAGCAAACACTCTTAAAATATCGTCTTCCAGATGTAAATATCACATCAAATAGACTTGTGCTATCTGGATATGTTGTCAAAATGAATTTGTAACTTTCCAGACAGCACAAGTCTATTTTGATGTGATGTTTACATCTGGAAGACGTACTTTTAAAGAGTTTCCTCATCTGCGATACGTCTATAGGACGTCTTCCTGTCAGATGTCAAATAGACATTTAGAAGATGTCAGTTTAACATGCATTGTAAATCATTACATCTTAAAGACATCTTATAAACATCTATTTGACATCTGACAGGAAATGTCCGATCGCTTTTGCAGATGAGCAAACACTCTTAAAATACGTCTTCCAGATGTAAACATCACATCAAATAGACTTGTGCTATCTGAGTTTAGATCTCATGTGTTCTCTTTAAAGTCAACCACTGTATATGTTAGTGTACTAAACAAAGTTTAGATATATGCTACATCTAAAATGTACAATTTTTCTCTCCTGGGAAAAGAGAAAAAATATTAATGATATCCTGGACTACACAGATTTTTGACCAATCAAATGCCCTGTTTACACATTAAAAAGAAGGCTTTTGGTAAAATCGGATCACAGGTAGATGAGGAAGAAACATTCCCATTTACACCAGGTATTTTAATCTCTTTTGTCCACTTTCAACCATTTCTGTCCTAATTTCGTCGAGGGAAGGGTCTATGTCTGTGGGCTTTTCAGGTCAAATGGACGAGTAACAATTTACCACACAGACACGACCGGGGAAAACAGAAAAACATACGGAGAGCATCAGCTTTTGCTACGAAAGCCGAAAGACCACACTGAACGCTGTGCATGAGTGTTAGAAATCAGGAATGGTGAGACCAATGAGGGTATGATTTAAAAAAAAAAAGCATTCACAATATGTAGGCTACACATTCATTATTGATATTATGCCTAATACTGGGCCGTAGACAGGGCTTTATAATCAAAGAGGTCCTAAATTTGAGGTTGCAGGGCTTCAAATGTTTTATTTCTCTGATATGTGCATTTCAAGACGTTTGAAGACAAAAAAAAAGGATAAGAAATAGCTTTAAAACCATGTCAGTGGGCAGGAGATTATTAGTCAGAAGACTGAAGCGAAACACGAATTTGTATAGCCTACATTAATCACAAATTTTAGTGGGCCCCCTGAAGCCCCCCCAAAAAGGGCCTAGGGACACCCCTGGGTGAAAGAACATTGTGCTTGGTGTGTTTTTCATTTTGGTGGCTGTTCCAACGCATACAACCACAAAACGGTTGAATGTTGAAGTATAATAAATGAACAGTTGGAGAATTTTTGGACCAATTTTACAATACAATAATATAATTAATTTATTAATACATACAATTTGATTGTTTTGTTTAACCCCTTCAATGCTGTGTGTTTTTTTCCTGCATCATTGCTGATTGGTAGATTGTGCCCCAAAAAAGCCCGCCGCCCCACATTCATTTCTAAGGCGGTAATTCTTGAGCTTTGACTCTGCATGTGACTACTTTTTAGGACCATTTTACCTTTTCAAAATCAAGTCCACAATTGTGTGTGTGTGTTCACATATAAGTGCCACAAAAGGCACCAAGTGTCAATCCGACAAAGTATACATTTAAAAAAAAAAAAAAAAAAAAACGTGACCAACTTTGTAGCGTTATACTGTATGAACCAGTTGTAAAAGAACTAGTGAAGATAGAGAGGATTTGAAAATGGTATAATAAAAAAAAGAAAAAGAAGAAAATAGTGACCGGCTACGGGATCAATTTCACATATTCATATGATTTTTATCTGAAAATCTTGTTTATCAAATTATAAATAAATAGGATCATAGAGTACATCCACATAAAACAGTTCTCACATAAAATATAAAATTAAAACAAAAATGTTCTGGTTGGTAAAACTAGAATACATTTATAAAGCAAAGCATGCTTTTACACATAATAATGGGGATTATTTTGATGCATTATGGATTTCTAACGACTAATGGTAATATACAGCCCCCTTGTGGGTGAATAAAGCATTACAATTTAGATTTTCACTCAATGGGAATTAAGGTCTGATATTTAGAATATTTATTTAATATAACCTGTTAACATTAACATTCTCGTTTTATTTTAAGCAAACTAGAAGTGGACTATGCAAGTGATAAATAGATTAACATGGCCTGTGAAATATTATTTTTGAGTCCTTGAAAAAGTGACCTCTCATATGAGAAATGAAATAATATAATCTTGTGTCATTACCTGTATAGTTACTGTCATCTGATGATGCACAGATATATGGGGAAAACAAAGAGCAACGCATAGTGTTAAACAGATCATTCATATTAATAATACACATACATTTGAGTTTGTATGATTGGCAGTTAACTCAAATCATATATACACACTCACAGACACAGAGAGGTTTAGGTGAGTCCCATTTGCCCAGTTTGGTACAGTGGAGAGATATCTGAAACCGTCCAATAGGAAGCCAGCATGACAGCCGTAATGAAGAACTGTGCCCTCTACTGGTTGTCCAGGGGGGCTGCAGCGTCGCCCTTCCGTTCTCCAGAGACATCCAGGGAGCGTGAGCAAACCATTACTGAGAATTTTAGCAACACGTTTAGACATCCTTTCGGCACATTTCTATTACCTTGAAATTACACAGCTTAAGTGTTATGCTTATACTACAACACAATGATAATCAATGGTACTTTCAAATAAAATGCTATTTGTTTTAAGAAATGATTCTAATATACTGATTTGGTGCACAATTGATATTGGTTCTACATTTTTAATGGTACTTATCATAAATGCTGAAAACAGCTTTGACTGGTTCATATTTTTGTGGAAATCATCTTTTTTTTTCAGGATTCTTGGTGTGAATATAAAAAAAATCTTTTCTACTTACCTACTGAACTTTTGAACAGTTTCCGCAAAAATATTAAGCAATAAAATCTTTTTCGACATTGAACGAGGAAGACATATTGAATTCTTTAGCATCAAACCAGCATTTTAGAATGATTTTTGAAGGATCATCATGGTTGGTGAAAAGTCATTTTTTTCTTTCGAAGTATCAAAATAAATTTTAAACATATTAAAATAAAAAACCATTAGTATCCTACATGTATACTTACTAAATGAATTAACAAATGGACATCCTGATTTGCAGAGATTTTTATTATGCGACAAGAAAGTGACTGTGGGGCAATTGTTCAATTATAGAGTTTACTTCATCATACAAAAGCTCTTGATCTCAGAATGCTATTATTGACCAATCACAATCCAGTATTCCAGAGAGCTGTGTGATAAATATAGATATTAATCAATAGAATTGGACAGCAAGGGTACTTACAGCATCTGCTGAGATGGTTCATGTCAGTCCAGGTGCCATCTGGGAGGCACTTTTGGACCTTGGGCCCCACAATAATTCTGCTTCCTCTGCAGATATATTCTATCTCATAGTCTACTGGCAAGATCTGCACACTGCGGATCTACAGAGAGAAAGAAACAGAGACGTTTTGTAGATTGAATTAGATGTTGCTAAGGTTCAAAGTCCCATCAGAACTGACATTGATGTTCATGGCTGCCAGTTTAATGTGCTGCCATAGACTTTCACCTGTTCCTGAGTCAGTCCTCTGTAGCGTATCCCTCCGTCTCTGGGGGGACGAATGATTTCACATCCTGAAAGAGAGTAAGAGAGATGGGGGAGGATGAAACGAATAGAGAGAATGACATGTTCATCTGATGTATTAGATTTGGTCCCCAGATTGCAATGCACTGTTGGCTTATAGGGATTTTATTGGTATTGTGTCTATCAAAATACAGTGCTCATATACACTTTGGGTACAAACTGTAACCCAAAACTGGTTGTGGTTGCCCACTGAAGCTAAGCAGGGTTGAGTCTGGTTAGTTACTGGATGGGAGACCTGGGAAAACCAGGTTTCTGCTGGAAGAGGTGTTAGTGAGGTCAGCTCACCCTGTGGTCTGTGTGGGTCCTAAAGCCCCAGTATAGTGATGGGACACTACACTGTCAAAAGGCACCGTCCTTCAGATTAGCTGTTAATCCGAGGTTCTGATTCTCTGTGGTCACAAAAAATCCAAGGATGTCCTTCGGAAAAGACTGGGGGCCCTTTCTTGCACGCACGGCAGCTGAATTTGTACGGACAACGGACTTTTCCCTCCACAGACACACATCTGTAATTAGGGAATGAACTTGAGGGAAGTCCAGCAAAAAGAGGCGGCGTGTTCCGGCCCAAACGTTCCCTGGTGCTATTTTGTAGCCTGGCATGCCAGACCTACCAGGGCCCCGTTTACACGATGGAAAAACGCAGATATTTCTCTTTGTTTTGCCCTCTCATTTACACGAAAACTCCGTTTTTATCACTGAAAACGATTATTTCTAAAAACTCCGGGCAAAGTGGAGATTTTTGAAAACGCCGGATATTTGTTGTCGTGTAAACTGGGAGAAACGGCGTTTTAGGTTCTCTCTTGTCGATTCCAGGATTCTGATTGGCTTGCATGGCTTTACCTCTTAACCCCTACACTGCCGCCTTAGGTTTAGCATAGCTTATTATGATGGCGCTTGACTGGCGTATTTATGCGGTTGTGTAAACGATGTTATTTTTGAAAAACGGAGAGGGGAAAATATTCGTTTTGCTAAATACCCGGCTTTGTGTAAACGTGGCCTTAAATGTTAGGTCTGGAAACTCTTCATTGACAGGGCTTAATCCGAGGGCGGGATAAACGGTTGTCTTACAAATTCTCTCTGCACGCAATTGGATAGCGCTAAAGCCAATCAGAGCAACGAAGAATGTGACATACTCAGCGGAGCAAGTTGATATATTATTAAACTTTTACCGTATCTAGTCCAGCCGTCAACATTGAACATTGAAAATAAGGGCGATTTCCCGGAATCCATTCCCAAAATAAGGGATTTTTTACACGACCCACAAACTTTAAGAATAAAACACTAATCATTATAAGTCTAAAGAGTTTATAACTAGCTACATATGTGTGAGAGAGAAAGACAGTATGTGTGCGTGTCTGTGTATGAGAGAGCAAGAGACAGTGCGTCATTAAAAAAATAATATCATAGAGAATGTTTAAATACTATAATATCAGCTTACGAGGGAAACGGAGGCGGAGTAGTGCTTGCTTGAGATGATTCGGGAGAGGTCCGTGCACCTATACCGATCAGAGCACGCGCTAACACGGAGTAAAGCCTTTATCCTCGACGCCACAGCACGACTGCGATCGTTTGCCACAGCTTTTTTGTAACAGCGCGAGGATGAACGACTAAAACCGAGTATGTCCGAGCTTGCTCTTACCGTCTCAACTCTGTCGTCATTATGTTAAGCCCGCCCGCGACTCTATACACGATGTGTTGGCCCGGCCAGAGTTGGGCCTTTCCAGCTGAAACCGTCTATGGAGAGTTGCTAGACCACACAAAAATAATTTTTGCTGCCGCTAGGGTGCATCTAGATTTCTAGGCTAGCTATTTTGCAGTTTCAATTCAGAAATTCAGATGCTATTTTAAAGGGGCACTATGCAGTAATCCCTTTTTGTCAAACAACGACCGCTAGAGTTACTGTGGAGCACTTGAATTTAACATTACTGTCGTAAATACCACTCACGCAGAGCGTGACATGGCGTATTACATATTATAAAACGGTTAGTTCAATCCTTGATTCTGATTGGTCAAGAGCTGTGCTTTATTCACGATAAAACACGGCTACGACCGCTTCACCCAACGGTTCTATTGATCGCTGCGTAACACTGCGGTTCCATGTTGTTTTTATTTGAGCTTTCATGCATTTTACACATTGGAACGTTGTTGCTGTTCACACTCGGGGACTATTTTTTCCAGCGGAAGGTAGGCTTTTAGTGATTTTACTTCAAGAAAGTTGCACTAACATTGTTTTTTACTTAAATATTGTGTGGCAACCATTTTATAAAAGCAATAAGATACTCTGAGGCAAGTGCTGTATCGTGAATAAGTAACGGCTGAAGGGGTTGCAGGCACTCCGCTTCGTGTCGTGCCTGAACAACGCCCTTGAGCCGTCACTTATTCACGATACAGCACAGCCTCTCCTATCTTATTGCTTACGTATACAATACTATGTGTTTAGAATTTGAGAATTTTCACATGAATAAATAGCTGGGTTTCAGTCACGTGATTATGATGACGCGCGGAATTCAGATGGAGGGCAGGAGTGAAGCGCACAATGGACGAGATGGAGGAAAGTCCATACTGTACTACTTTAACACGCTATTACAAGAGAAAGATATGAACAAAAAAATCAAACATATGTTGGACGTGATCCTTACATTATGAAGAGGAGCGATTTTTCAACTGAATAAATATTTTCCTGAAATAAACATTTTCCGTTTATTGTAATTTATTGCTCATCCAGCACTCATTGGGGTAAAAAGCTGCACTTGAACACACAGAGAGAACTACAGGCGACTGTCAGTTATAATGTGCGTTCTGCGCCTGCGTGTAATGAGCCAACTGTCTATTTCTGCAGATATATTCCATATTTGTCATTCAAAAAGGAAAACCGAAGCTGCTTGCTGCAGATACAGATACCGTAAACAAGCAGCACGAGCGTGTGCTTACCGTTTTGAATATCAATCTTGCTAAACACTTTCTTTAATCCACTCCGCTCATGGTAATATTGAAATACTCACCAATTAACACTTAGGTAAGATGAAGAAACATAAGAACAGCCTTCTATCTTTACCGTTTTGACTTCTTTGCTTGCTGTTTTGCTTTTATTCTCGTGCAGTCTTTCACTGAACAGCCAATCAGAGTTCTCTCTTTCCCCCGACGGCCTGATGCCGATTCAACATGTCGATTCGGGCGAGACAAAGCCGACAAGGACCACTTTCAGCCGGCGGCACGGACCGTGCGAAACACACCGAGGAAACTAGTCGGCTGACGCACAAAGACTGGCCGACCGGCGGCTTGGTGTGTTCCGGGCTTTAAAGGGTACATGTCATGCTTTTAAATCATTCATTTTTACTTATAAATCATACATTTGTGGCCTATATAAAGCATAACTGCAATGCTTGGGTCTGAATTCATCATTATTATAGCTCCACAGGCCCCTTTTCTACCCCTTTTCTGATGTGCTTCTGTGAGCAAGTCGCTTCAATGCGGCCCCTTGAGAGATGAAAAGGCGTACGTCTTACCCCGCCTGCTTTCCAGGTCGCTGAGTTCACGGTAGGTTCAGACTCTTTGCGTTAACGGCCATTGATTGTAGTTTGATAAGGAGGATTGCGATTACTATAGCTTCAAAGACCATTTTTATTCACACGTTAACAAAATGTCAACAACGGAAGACTTGTCCACCAAGCCTTACATATTGGAGCCAGAGCGAGCGATTTGAAAAAGATGACGACGACGAACCTGCAGAGTCTTCATATGGAGGCAGGTATGTAAGTTAACTATGTTGTGCTATTAGTGAAAGTCGACTATTTCTCTTGTTAAAACAAGCACACTGACAAGATAAATGACTGCGGTCTGATCTTACCACTAAAAATCTGTATTGATAATAAAATGATAACTTACGTTTAGAAGCATCAGGAAACACAGCAGCTAAATGATAAAGTCGATCGGCAAACCCTTCTGTATACTGGCTGAGGTTGTTGAAGTGGGGATCCTTGAAGTGCTTCAGGTCACTACATCGCAACAACCGAACATTTTGACTAGTCCTCTCGTTAACTTCTGCATGATTAGTTTTGGACTACAAAATCGGAGCGAGATATAATAATGGCGGATTTCTCGTACGTGTTCGAGACCGGTCAGTCAATGTCCTTATTTGTCAGTTCCGCTGCAGAATACGGTGACGTACTTGCTCAAAAAACGTCATAGACAACAGAAAAATCTGAATAGGTTGAAAAATATGACCAAAACTGAATATAAAGATATAAACGAAGCACCTGAAGAGAATAATTTCATCTTTTCTGTACTTATAAACACTCCAAAATCTACAACAAAATGCATTTAAGGGCTAAAAAATGAATTTTGCATGATATGTCCCCTTTAATAAAGACATCTTATAACGTCTATTTGACATCGGATAGGAAACGTCCTATAGACGTATTGCAGATGAGCAAACTCTCTAAAATATACGTCTTCCAGATGTAAACACACACATCCAATAGACACTCTCTGTGATGTACGTGTGCTATCAAGGCATAACCTGCCTTAAAGTCGAATAAGTGTGTCCCCAGCTTAAGACGTTTATCAGATGTTTTCACACAGAATGATTTACAGATTAACAATCTTTAGCAGACATCTTACAGACATACCTGCTATATTATTTCTGCAGCGACTTTCAGCATGTCTCCTATAACAACGTCTGATGTTTACGTTTTACGTGGCATGAGAAAGTCACATGGGCATAAAACACAGCATTTCGGATCTGAACAGGCAGACTGAAGTGGATTTCCAGAATGCGATTGGAATGGGATTTTAAACCACATATGAATGTAACTCGAAACTGATTTTTTTTTCCTTTGAATTGCAGTTCATGTGATTTCTGGGGTGTTCACACTAGCTATATCTGATCAGATTTCAATCTAATATGCACAAAAATCTGATTTGGACTGACAGTCTGCAAGGAGCAAACAGAAAAACTCACTGATACAAACTTAGTGATTCTTATTATGTCCTCTTTACTATTTAAACATGGAAGTATTTCCAGGTGAATATGCAAAACTATATATATATACATATATACATACATATATACATATATACATATATACACATATACATATATATATACTATATATACATATATATTTTTACATATATACATATATATTTTACATATATACATACATATATACATATATACATACATATACACATACATATATACATACATATATACATATACACTATACACATATACATACATATATATACATACATATATACATACATATATATACATATACATATATACTACATACATATATATATATATATATATATATATATATATATATATGTATATATATATTAACATTGCGCTAAATATTAAACAGAACGCCTCGTATCTCAAAGCTACAGAGGTGGGTACACTTTAAACATTCTGTGATGTTCAAATTTAACCAAACATTTGTCCACACACCACACACACACACGTTACCTCCAGTCGTTGAATTATGTATGGACGAGATGAGAGTAGGAAGCAAGTAGAAAATTACAAGAAATAATAGCTGCTCCATTACTGCATCTGAACAAGAATATGAGAGAGAGAAAAAGAGAGATGACTAATAATATGCTTGATTTCAGCAGGTCATAATTCACACACATTTAAACCCAATTAAAACTGCTCGTGGCTTGACAAGATCTTGTTGGCATTAAGATGTGTTAAACATAATAATAACCTGCTGTCTCGTTTAATTACACCACGCACGGTCATGGAGGAGGAGGAGGACTACGTGGAACATGGAGGCAGTTTGCCGCCCCTACATTGTAAAGATTTTATGAGCTTTCCCTCAACCACTCTTAGAGAGGAAAAGCACATCCAGGGTGGGTCAAACTACAGAATGCAACACAAACATAAGCAGAAGGGTCTAACACACACACACACACACAGCTTCTTATAAAGACATTTCAAGAGGACAAAGCATTGAACAGAGAGTGCTTTCATCAATATTGACTTCTGTATTGAATTCACTTCAGACCCAGAGGACAATGTAGATAGATGGATAGATGATAGAAAGATGGATGAATAGATGATAGATGATAGAAAGACGGATGAATTGATGCATAGATGGATAGATGATAGATAGATGATAGATAGATGATAGATAGATGGATGGATGGATGGATGGATGGATGGATGGATGGACGGGTAGATGGGACAGACAGAACGACAGACAGAACGGACGGAGACAGAACGACAAGACAGACAGAACGACAGAACGAACAGACAAAACGACAGACAGACAGACGAGACAGAACGACAGACAAAATGACACAAGACAGACAGACAGACAGACTGGATGGATAGATGGATGGGTAGATAGATCAGATGGGTAGATGGGTAGATAGATAGACAGAACGACAGACAGAACGACAGACAGAACGACAGACAGAACGACAGACAGAACGACAGACAGAACGACAGACAGACAGAACGACAGACAGAACGACAGACAGAACGACAGACAGAACGACAGACAGAACGACAGACAGAACGACAGACAGAAGCGACACAGACAGACAGACAGACAGACAGACAGATATAGATGGATAGATGGATGGGTAGATAGATAGATAGAGTAGATGGGTAGATAGATAGACAGAACGACAGACAGAACGACAGACAGAACCGACAGACAGAACAGACAGATACGACAGACAGACAGACAGAACGACAGACAGAACGACAGACAGAACGACAGACAGAACGACAGACAGAACGACAGACAGACAGACAGATAGACAGACAGACAGACAGAACGACAGACAGAACGGACAGACAGAACGACAGACAGAACGACAGACAGACAGACAGACACGAACAGACAGACAGAACGACAGACAACAGACAGACAGAACGACAGCAACGACAGAACGACAGAACGACAAGACAGAACGACAGACAGACAGATAGATATGGAGGGAGAGACTTTGGGGACTCCATGGGAAAGTGGATGAGAATGTGTTGGAAAGAGACAGGAGATGATTCGGAGAGGTGAGATTGGAGGGATAAGTTGAAACTTTAAACATGTCTCTACAGCACTCCACCTCATTAATTCAGTACGGCACAGCAACGGAGCACGACACTTCCGAGATTATAGTAATCCAAACACGCACAGGATGAATAGGATGCACTAACAACGATTGGTTTGCATTGCACTGTTGAACAAATACATTTTTGGCTTTTTTGATTATCCTAATTGTCCCTGTAGTTCACATTTTACCTAGCACATATACTGTTAAACAGCTAAAATTGAATGAAGACTTTATAAAACTGTGGCAGCTGCATGAATGTGATGTTTTTTCTAGGGAGTGGATGTGGATGTGTTTTTGTTTTTAATGTTAAAACTGTTGTTTAGATTTATATTAAGAATATTCTTTATTTTTTCCTTTGACAAAAACTTTCAAAATATGCTCAAATGTTGGTGTTTTCTATGATCAAGTCATTGGTATCTATTTTTATTTATTATTATGAGTCTATTTTCGTCTTTTGTACGTACGTTATGTACAAATCTTCATCAGATAATGAGAGACAGTTCCTGGTGAATTTATGTTTGATAAATTAAGAATTTCATTAGAGCCACTTCTTATTTTCATTTTTAAAGATTATAAACAAATTGAACAAATGTTCATCTTTCTGCTATATTTTTATATTTCATTCTTTTGACATTAAAATCACCCTTTTGTACTTCTTTCTGACTTTTAGTTTATTCAATGAATAATAATTTGCACCATTGCACTAATATCTTATTTTTCAGATCTCAAACAGTAAAAATGGTTAGGAGAAATATTTTCAGCACCAAGGACAACTCCTTTCAGCTGGTCCCCGTAATGATTCACCACTACTGCTGTATTATTCTAGTGTTGTGTTGTATAATATGACATGAAATATGACGCTTTCTGGTCTAAAAATATATGTTGTCGTGGGGGATGATGCTTCCCTGAAGTTTCCACATGAACATGGCTGCAAATGTCGTCCGCGTACTGTAGTTAGTCTACTACACCTTTAAGCGCACCGTTTGTGAAGTTTTGTGTCCCGTGCAAAGCATACTTCGAGTTCGGTTCGTTAAACAAAACATATCTGTCAGATGTGCACGAGAAAACAGCCACTTCTTCAAATAAAACACATGCGAAACACAAACGAAACTCAAACAAGCGCAGACATCATGTTAAAGTGTTTTACTCACAGTAAAGGCCCGGTGCAGCTTCAGCAGGACCAACCCGAAGAAAAGAAACACAATTTCCGTTCAGTGAGAGCTTAAATGTAATATCCACACATAAGCTTTGATCTCGCGAATCTGTGCATCACATTTGCAGATTGCTTTATGGCTTTTAGAGAAGGGCTTGTATTGCTTTGCATTAGATCATCGCAGATGTAAATCACAGGCTACATAGAGTAACATTATCTTCATAGCTCTCATCCTTCCTCCTTCCTTCCTCCTTTTTCCACTCCCTCCTCAATCTCACTTACTTGTGACGTAACGGGGGAACGCAGCGTACGTCATTTCATCCTTGAATCACGAGGCATTTTCGGTACTCATGTCATGTGTATATAGATAATTGTCAACTACTTTTATACTTGTATTATTTTTTTTTCTTTCTCTGGGTCTCTCTAGTCTTTATAAACTTTATTTTATGCATTTTGTTCTCTTTCTTATTTTATTTGCGTTTTATAATGTTGTTTTGTGGATAGGCTAATTAAAATACATTTGAATGAATTATTTACGCTGTTTTGCATTTTTTCGGTCTCTTTCATATTATTATACATATCATAGTATGTGTCAATGAATTAATAATTAATAATAACAGTTTCACCAATTATTGAAATTACAAATTAAGAGTTCAGATGCAAAAGCCTCTAAGTGCCATTTGAAATGTTCTTCTAAAATGATCATTTTTATCAAGCTTGTATATTTAAGTTCAGTAATTTCACTTAAATGGCAATGAAGATTACCTATAAATTGTCATTTAAGTGAAATTACTGAACTTAAATATACAAGCTTGATAAAAATGGTCATTTTAAAGAAAATTTCAAATGGCATTTGAGGCTTTTGCATCTGAACTCTTCAATATTTAGATATAAAGAAAAAAGTTCTTAAAGGGACAGTTCACCCAACAATTCCGTTAACATTTACTCACCCTCAAGTTGTTCCAAACCTGTATGTTTCATTCTTCTGCTGAACGACAAAAGATCTTTTGAAGAATATGGGTTGCCAAGCAGTTGATCCCATTGACATTCTTAGCATAAGAAGAAAGAGTAAATGAAGACAGAATATAAATTTTTGGGTGAACTATCCCTTTAAGACCAACTTCAAAAAACTCTTTAAATCATTAATTATTTTGTCCTGCAGAGCACCCAATTGGCTTTATGCACAGCTGCACTACTTCCTGAACTTCAGCCTCCTTGTTTCCTGTCTACCTTTATTGGACAAATTGATTCATTCAGGTGTGCCTGACCTCAACAATAATCAGACACACCTGAATTAATCAAGTAGACAGGAAACAATGAGCTTAAAGCCAATTTTTCTTTTGTACATAAAGACCAATTTTATTCTCAAGTCACATTTGCCCTCTATTTCAATAAATATTTATAATATTTATTTTTCAACTTTGTTTACCAAGCTTTGCAGATGAATAAAACAGTTAGATAAAAATTTTATATTAGTTTTCCCTTTCTACAGGATTGTCTTCTGTTCCTCTAAGCTATTCATTATGGGCACAGTCGTCTATTTATACTTTGCTCTTTAATAATTGAGAAGAGATGAATCTTTCCAAAGAGTCTATGTTCAAGACGATCTTCACTGTAAAAAATGAGGTGTTGGCAGAATGAAGTTAAATGAACGAAGGAAAGGAACTAAAAATGTCTTCATTGACCTATTTAGATGACCAAGTAACAATAATACAATGTTTAACTTTAGTTCTATGCAAATTGTTCTCTTAAGTTTTAAATTGTTTAATATAATCTCATGTGTTCTATCATAAATACCCTGGAACAAAATGCATAATTATATAACACATCATAAAACACAGACCTTAATACACTCCTAAAAATAAACGTTCCAAGAAATTTTGCACATAGTTGCCGCCTTAGAAGAAACCTTTTTGAAGAAGAACAATTTGAAGAACCTTTTTTCCACTGGAAAGGCTCAGTGGATGTGAAAGGTTCTTCATGGAACCATACGTCAATAAATAACCTTCTCACTGCAGATATGATACACTTTTTTTAATGAACCAACAAGCAACTGTTTGCCATTTTGACGAGCTTGAGCTTGATCCTCATATTAAAATAACCAGTAAGTTGTTACAGTATAAAATATACACTCACCGGCCACTTTATGAGGTACCCATGCTAGTAACGGGTTGGACCCCCTTTTGCCTTCAGAACTGCCTCAATTCTTCATGGCATAGATTCAACAAGGTGCTGGAAGCATTCCTCAGGGAGTTTGGTCCATATTGACATGATGGCATCACACAGTTGCCGCAGATTTGTCGGCTGCACATCCATGATGCGAATCTCCCGTTCCACCACATCCCAAAGATGCTTTATTGGATTGAGATCTGGTGACTGTGGAGGCCATTTGAGTACAGCGAACTCATTGTCATGTTCAAGAAACCAGTCTGAGATGATTCCAGCTTTATGACATGGCGCATTATCCTGCTGAAAGTAGCCATCAGAAGTTGGGTACATTGTGGTCATAAAGGGATGGACATGGTCAGCAACAATACTCAGGTAGGCTGTGGCGTTCAACGATGCTCAATTGGTACCAAGGGGCCCAAAGAGTGCCAAGAAAATATTCCCCACACCATGACACCACCACCACCAGCCTGAACCGTTGATACAAGGCAGGATGGATCCATGCTTTCATGTTGTAGACGCCAAATTCTGACCCTACCATCCGAATGTCGCAGCAGAAATCGAGACTCATCAGACCAGGCAACGTTTTTCCAATCTTCTATTGTCCAATTTCGATGAGCTTGTGCAAATTGTAGCCTCAGTTTCCTGTTCTTAGCTGAAGGAGTGGCACCCGGTGTGGTCTTCTGCTGCTGTAGCCCATCTGCCTCAAAGTTCGACGTACTGTGCGTTCAGAGATGCTCTTCTGCCCACCTTGGTTGTAACGGGTGGTTATTTGAGTCACTGTTGCCCTTCTATCAGCTCGAACCAGTCTGGCCATGCTCCTCTGACCTCTGGCATCAACAAGGCATTTCCGCCCACAGAACTGCCGCTCACTGGATGTTTTTTTCTTTTTCGGACCATTCTCTGTAAACCCTAGAGATGGTTGTGCGTGAAAATCCCAGTAGATTAGCAGTTTCTGAAATACTCAGACCAGCCCTTCTGGCACCAACAATCATGCCACGTTCAAAGTCACTCAAATCACCTTTCTTCCCCATACTGATGCTCGGTTTGAACTGCAGGAGATTGTCTTGACCATGTCTACATGCCTAAATGCACTGAGTTGCCGCCATGTGATTGGCTGCTTAGAAATTAAGTGTTAACGAGCAGTTGGACAGGTGTACCTAATAAAGTGGCTGGTGAGTGTATATATATGTTTCAACTTAAAAAGTATGTATTCATGCTGCCTTAAAGGAGTAGTACACTTTTAAAAAAAAACTTTTGCTGATAATTTACTCACCCCCATGTCATCCAAGATGTCCAGTGTGTTTCTTTCTTCAGTTGAAAAGAAATTAAGGTTTTTGATGAAAACATTCCAGGATTTTCTCCATATAATGGACTTCCATGGGAACCAAACGGTTCAAGGTCCAAAAGACAGTTTCAGTGCAAACTGTTCAAAGTGCTTTAAACGACACAGACGATGAATAAGGGTCTTATCGAGCGAAACGATCGCTCCTTTAAAAAAAAAGACGAAAAAAAGTTTACGTTTTATAAGCTCAAATGCTCGCCTTGCTGCTTCTGTGATACGCGTCGTGACTCTCCAGTTCGAACTCGTTCATCAAAATGTACAAATCTTCTTTTTGTCAATTCATTCATTTTGTTTGGTAATTGTATCAGATGACACGGACAAATTATTTTTTAACGAAGTATTTTACGTGTGGCGCCATGTAAGCTCAAATGAATTGCCCCACGGCATAAATAAAGTTCTAAACTAAAAAAAAAAAGAAGTAATTGTTCTAAGTGACAACTATTTGAGTTGAGTAAACTTAAAAATGAAGGCATAACAAAAAGTTTTGTTACACGTCACACGCATGACACACATGACCAGCGTCAGCCAATAGCGAGCCTATGTGTGACGTCACGTGCAACCCAGAAGCGCTGCTACACTCACTAACAACTCTCGAGAGCTCACAGAGAAGTAAATGAATAGTTGACTAAAGTCGTTATTTTTGTTTGTTTTTTGCGCACAAAAAGTATTCTCGTCGCTTGATAATCTTAAAGGAATAGTTCTCCCAAAAATGAAAATTCTGTAAGTATTTACTCCCCCTCATGTTTTTCAACCCCGTAAGACTCATCTTGAAACATGAATTAAGATATTTTTGATGAAATCTGAGAGCTGGATCACTCCTGCATACCAGTCCATAGGCTTCTTGAGGGATTGAAACTCGCCGGCCTCGAAAAGTTAAAGTAAAAATAGTAAAAACATCGTTAAAATAGTCCAAGTGACTACAGTGGCTCAATCTTAACTTTATCAAAGACGAGAACACTTTTGTGCGCAAAAACAAAAAAAATAACGACTTTATTTCAGCTATTCATTTCCTTCTCTCTTGGCCTTGAGTCAGGTTACTAGTTTAACAGCGTATGATCTGTTGTTGTACGTCACACGCATCACACACATGACCAGCGTCGGCCAATAGTGAGCCTACGTGTGACGTTTAACTGACTAGACGCTCAAAGGGAAGGAAGTGAATAGTTAAAATAAAGTCATTATTTATGTTTGTTTTTGCACTGAAGTCACTTGGACTATTTTAACGATGTCTTTAATAACTTTTCTGGGCCGGCAAGTTTCAATCCCTCAAGAAGCCTATGGACTAGTATTCAGGAGTGATCCAGCTCTCAGATTTCATCAAAAATATCTTAATTTGTGTTCCGAACGAAGGTCTTACAGGGTTGGAACAACATGAGGGTGAGTAAATACTGACAGAATTTTCATTTTGGGGTGAACTAACCCTTTAAGATTGGTCAATAACAAAACATATATTATGAAAATATATAAATGTTATAAGGCAGGAAAAGGTAATAGTCATAATCAGATTGCACACAGACCAGGGCAAGGAAAAATATTTTCATCTCTTTCTTTTTCAGCATCCAACCAGCTCAGGAGTCAGGAAGGTATATGCAGATGCTGTGTAAAAACTGACAGGATGGTACAAGTTGCCAGAGAAAGAGCAAAAGGATGACTTCAGAGAGAATAAATTACAGTCAAAGTCTTATTTCAGTCATCTGCTGGAGCTTCACTTTCATATCAGAGGAGACACTGTGCACCTTCTCTGCCCTTGATGGTGGCAGTTTATTCAAATCAGGATTTTAATCATAAACCTGAATTGTGATAAGTCTTGCAGGACCACCAGGGAATCTTAACATAGGGACATTTTTTGAGGACTGAAGAGAAGTTAATCACGACGCATACGCAAAGTTTAGGGAGTCAATGACTGCACTAATCAAAAACAAGGGAGAAGCAACTAAATATTAATAAATGATTACACTGTAGTCAATGTATGCTTTATTTCCTGTGAGCTTCAGTGTTTTTCTATGCATTCTTTTTTTTTTTGCATAATACAATAAAACCCATATTTAATTATATGCTGGATTTTGCCTTTCTTACCAAATAATTTTAAAATTTGAATATTTTAACCAAGTTTAGTGTATTGTTCATTCCAATATAATGTACTGCTCATATATTGTTTAACTGAACCTAAACCCTCCAGACTGTACAGTGTCAAAAGTTTGAAAACAATAAAAAAAGCTTAATGTTTTTGAAAGATGTCTCTTATACTAATAACCAAGGCTGCAATTGTAATAAAAAATAAAACTTTCAATTTGTAATATTTTGCAATACTACAGTTTTTACTGTATTTTTGATTAAATAAATGCAGCCGTAGTGAACGTGGCGAATTTTTTAAATTGTTTCTCTTATTGTTTAAATGTTTCCGGACTTCGACTGGAACTGTATGCATATACAAACCCGATCACACTAACTGCGTATCTATAGCATGCAATTTGTTTATCGTGCAATTTATACGCGAAAATTTGTTTTTATGTGCATAGGATACGCGTGGGTTGGTTAGGGTAGGTTTAGTAGTGGTGTGGGGTGCGGGTGCATTACATGCAAATGAACTGCGTATCAAATGCAACCCAAAACTGCGTATCATATGCACGTAAAAACTTTGCGTAGAAATTGTAAAATTTTAATTTTCACGTATAAATTGCACGATAATAGACAATGACATTTACGTGAGAATGCCCACATGATCTTAATATCACAATTTCTGACTTGCCTTTAAAAAAGTAGATACTAAAATCTAGCTAAAATAGAACTAAAAAAAATCTCCAAAATAATACATTTATTGTTCCATCAGACATCGCCAATGTGCACATCTTCACACAGAACACGTTAAACACAATAATATAAATATAATATCAAAATAGCCAAGATGTATAAAGCACACTGAATGAACAAAGACTAATTTAAAGACACTTGAAATTCATTAAATGGAAAATAATTTCTGAAATATAGAAAAGTGATTGTCTGAAACAGCAAAACATCAAAATGATCAGCAGCCAGTGTTTTACGAACCCTGCACTGACAATAAAAAGCACTTCATTTCTCCAACTTCACAAAATATGCACTTCTGTCATAATCAATGTTTCTTCTGATAAAAAGGCCGGAGCGCACTAATGCAAATGAGACGAGCATAAACCAAACCTCATGCGTGCATTAAGAACTATAGGATTTGATTGGAAAATATATTGCAGTATGTCAGTCCAGTATGTCATTGGGGCACAAAAGCACTTTTTCTAAGTCAGCATGGGACTAATATATTCAAATAAAAAGGGCTTTGAAATAACTTAAGAAAAAAATGTCAGTGACATTTCAGAGCCTAGCATTAGCTAATGATTAATGGCATTTTACCTTTAAAGAGTGATTATGTCAGTAAGTGAACTAAAGTTCATCAGCGGTCAGTAAAATCCGATAAGACAAAGATAATTTTATCATTATGTCAGCTATAGAGACTATAATAATAAGAGTGTGTGTATAGGACACAGTTTTATACATTTGCATAGAAAAATATTAGAAGCTTAATAGGATGAAAAAAATATATTTGTTGTATTTTATTAATAAGTGGAATATCAGGGTTACTAGCCTTGCAAATATCGTCAGTCTTTTACCACTTTATTTGAGATACTCAAACAGGACAAACTTCTCATGTGATGGTTGAGTAAAAAAAATAATTTAAAATAATTATTATTCTCAGCTTTCTCCTTTTCAAGTACTGATAAAAAGGCTCAACAATAAATAATAATTAAGAGTTGCTCTGTCAGTCAAGAAACAAGCTCCTCGTGTAAGGAAAACATAATTCACGGATGCTCTCATAAACTGACACTTCTCATGTGTTGTTTGAGAAACTCCTCTGAAATGTCTAACTTTTTTTTACCGTTCTCCATCTCGTCTCTCTCCCCCTCCTCCCTGAGAGACTGACGTTGCTGCTGAGATGACCGAGGTGTTCGACAGAGTCATACTTTCCAAGATCAGAGATGATGGTCTGGAAGCTGACATTGGAAAGAGAGTCTGAACCAGATCTGGTCACCTCAGCTCTTCCCATGTCCACCCACCTGGAGTTCTGATGCGTCTCCACCCACTCTCTGGTATTAGTCACGCCTTCTTTCCCATCCACCCAATCGCTTGGTCTCCGGGTAGCCTCCAGAAGCTCCGCCTTCGGTAACCGTGCTGCTGATTGCCTCTGCTCCTACAGGAGGGCTCCGCCCACCGCACGTTTTGATTGGTCCGTCTTTTGTTCGCTCCTGCTCCCTCTGGGCATGAATCTCCTCGCTGATTTGTTCCAGGTGGCGCAAGGTGCTGGAGTAGTTCAACTTGGCTTTGGAAATACGATCCTCCAACTCTAAAATTTTTGACTTGTGCTCCTACAAAAACATTGTTGACTATGTTCAGTTCACATATTTTAACTGTGAATGGTGCATAATATATCTTAATCAATCAACCACAGACCATATTAATCTACTGTAAATAAAAACTGTCTTACTCAAAAATTAATACAAATTATTTACTCACCTTCATGAGCTATGGGTTTTATATATATATATATATATATATATATATACATATATATATATATACACACTCACCGGCCACTTTATTAGGTACCCCATGCTAGTAACGGGTTGGACCCCCTTTTGCCTTCAGAACTGCCTCAATTCTTCGTGGCATAGATTCAACAAGGTGCTGGAAGCATTCCTCAGAGAGTTTGGTCCATATTGACATGATGGCATCACACAGTTGCCGCAGATTTGTCGGCTGCACATCCATGATGCGAATCTCCCGTTCCACCACATCCCAAAGATGCTCTATTGGATTGAGATCTGGTGACTGTGGAGGCCATTTGAGTACAGCGAACTCATTGTCATGTTCAAGAAACCAGTCTGAGATGATTCCAGCTTTATGACATGGCGCATTATCCTGCTGAAAGTAGCCATCAGAAGTTGGGTACATTGTGGTCATAAAGGGATGGACATGGTCAGCAACAATACTCAGGTAGGCTGTGGCGTTACAACGATGCTCAATTGGTACCAAGGGGCCCAAAGAGTGCCAAGAAATATTCCCCACACCATGACACCACCACCACCAGCCTGAACCGTTGATACAAGGCAGGATGGATCCATGCTTTCATGTTGTAGACGCCAAATTCTGACCCTACCATCCGAATGTCGCAGCAGAAATCGAGACTCATCAGACCAGGCAACGTTTTTCCAATCTTCTATTGTCCAATTTCGATGAGCTTGTTCAAATTGTAGCCTCAGTTTCCTGTTCTTAGCTGAAAGGAGTGGCACCCGGTGTGGTCTTCTGCTGCTGTAGCCCATCTGCCTCAAAGTTCGACGTACTGTGCGTTCAGAGATGCTCTTCTGCCCACCTTGGTTGTAACGGGTGGTTATTTGAGTCACTGTTGCCCTTCTATCAGCTCGAACCAGTCTGGCCATTCTCCTCTGACCTCTGGCATCAACAAGGCATTTCCGCCCACAGAACTGCCGCTCACTGGATGTTTTTTCTTTCGGACCATTCTCTGTAAACCCTAGAGATGGTTGTGCGTGAAAATCCCAGTAGATTAGCAGTTTCTGAAATACTCAGACCAGCCCTTCTGGCACCAACAATCATGCCACGTTCAAAGTCACTCAAATCACCTTTCTTCCCCATACTGATGCTCGGTTTGAACTGCAGGAGATTGTCTTGACCATGTCTACATGCCTAAATGCACTGAGTTGCCGCCATGTGATTGGCTGCTTAGAAATTAAGTGTTAACGAGCAGTTGGACAGGTGTACCTAATAAAGTGGCCGAGTGTGAATATATATAAGTTGAAAATTATCAACTGGAAATAAATACAAACTAACTAAAACTGAAATTAAAATAAATTAAACCAAAATAGCAATATTACTAATGTAAAAAAAGCACTGAGGAAATGACTAAAAAAATAATAATAACATTACAATAAAATAGAATTTAAAAAAAAGAAGCTATTTTTAGGAATTCAGAAGTCTTGAAATATTGTGCAAAAAAAAAAAAAATGGGTTTGGAAGGACATAAAGGCGAGTAAATGATGCCCGGATTTTTATTTTTGGTTAACCTATTAATTAAATTTGACAAGGCATGGCCATATTTTTCAACACATTGGGGCACAAAGGCACAAACACCATACATCCTTGCAAAATATGAGCAAAACTGACTACAAAACTTAGTTTTTTCCTCTTAGTTTTTTTCCTTTAATTAAAGTTATTATACACTAAATATAAATGTGGGATAAATTAAATACTCATACCACAATTATTGGCACCCCTACAAATTCTAACAGGTAAACAGAGCCGATCATTCCTTCTTTACACACATTACGCAAGTTGCGTAGGGCCCTGCAAATTACTTAAGCCAAAAGCCCAAGTTTGATGTCAGCAAAGAACAGTGAAGTTAAGCTGATTTGCATCTCTCTCTAGTCTGTAAGTCTAAGACACTACGGCAAGCCATTTTAGCTTTTATTCCTTAACAGGATGCATTTTTTATATCAAAAATTAAATGTGTACTATTTAAAATGTGAATTCTTGATATTAAGAATGTACTTTTTCTAGTAACAATGTCCATTTCTACAATCAGGAATTACATTTTCATTAGTACTAGTTTAAGGAGGGAGGATTGTAGTGGGAGCACTGGGTGTCAGGTGTGCATGCCGGTTCGAAATTTTGTCCAACTTGATGCAGTGCTGACTCCACATGACTGTGACATATGCCATCAAAGTTACCGCAAGAGCGTTTCGAGAGTAGCCAGAGGACTCAGCCAGTGCAGTTTCTCAAAAACGGCTGCACAAGCTCTGATGACGACACAGCTGTTCCACGATTGCACAGGATTCACCGGATGACAACGAAAACGTGCGTCTCTTGTTTTTCTCACACCTTTAGTTCCACTAAAGCTCACAGATCAGTTTTTTATAACAGTAAACAGTCTTTTCATGTAGTCGTGATGTTATATTGTGTCATGTTTATCAAAATAAAACTGATTAAAAAACGTTGACTCCACTTCATTGATATGCTTATTTTGAACTTTATTCTAGTTCAAACAGATGATGTATGAAGCAGTAAAGCATTGAATGAAATGTTTGTGTATTTGGCCAATATTACATTTATTTAACTTCAGCTGTGGCAAAGTATACAAACACCATGTGAGTCGGTCACTACGGGAACCAGAAAGTGCCCGACTTTCCGTTCTCCGCGCAGCTCCTCCCCGCCTGTACGCAGCTACTCTTACATGGCTGATGAGGAGTCTACGCCAATGATAGTCTACACTCACCGGCCACTTTATTAGGTACACCTGTCCAACTGCTCGTTAACACTTAATTTCTAAGCAGCCAATCACATGGCGGCAACTCAGTGCATTTAGGCATGTAGACATGGTCAAGACAATCTCCTGCAGTTCAAACCGAGCATCAGTATGGGGAAGAAAGGTGATTTGAGTGACTTTGAACGTGGCATGATTGTTGGTGCCAGAAGGGCTGGTCTGAGTATTTCAGAAACTGCTAATCTACTGGGATTTTCACGCACAACCATCTCTAGGGTTTACAGAGAATGGTCCGAAAAGAAAAAACATCCAGTGAGCGGCAGTTCTGTGGCGGAAATGCCTTGTTGATGCCAGAGGTCAGAGGAGAATGGCCAGACTGGTTCGAGCTGATAGAAGGGCAACAGTGACTCAAATAACCACCCGTTACAACCAAGGTGGGCAGAAGAGCATCTCTGAACGCACAGTACGTCGAACTTTGAGGCAGATGGGCTACAGCAGCAGAAGACCACACCGGGTGCCACTCCTTTCAGCTAAGAACAGGAAACTGAGGCTACAATTTGCACAAGCTCATCGAAATTGGACAATAGAAGATTGGAAAAACGTTGCCTGGTCTGATGAGTCTCGATTTCTGCTGCGACATTCGGATGGTAGGGTCAGAATTTGGCGTCTACAACATGAAAGCATGGATCCATCCTGCCTTGTATCAACGGTTCAGGCTGGTGGTGGTGGTGTCATGGTGTGGGGAATATTTTCTTGGCACTCTTTGGGCCCCTTGGTACCAATTGAGCATCGTTGTAACGCCACAGCCTACCTTAGTATTGTTGCTGACCAGGTCCATCCCTTTATGACCACAATGTACCCAACTTCTGATGGCTACTTTCAGCAGGATAATGCGCCATGTCATAAAGCTGAAATCATCTCAGACTGGTTTATTGAACATGACAATGAGTTCGCTGTACTCAAATGGCCTCCACAGTCACCAGATCTCAATCCAATAGAGCATCTTTGGGATGTGGTGGAACGAGAGATTCGCATCATGGATGTGCAGCCGACAAATCTGCGGCAACTGTGTGATGCCATCATGTCAATATGGACCAAACTCCCTGAGGAATGCTTCCAGCACCTTGTTGAATCTATGCCACGAAGAATTGAGGCAGTTCTGAAGGCAAAAGGGGGTCCAACCCGTTACTAGCATGGGTACCTAATAAAGTGGCTCGGTGAGTGTATATTCCACCACAGGCAAACACGGAGAGCACACTGAGAGATATCTCTGTCGCTAACGTTGAAGATAAATATCTGGAGGTAGCTTTCATACTGCTTGAAGATTTTAACCAAGCTTCTTTGAACAAGGTACTGCCGAAATATTTGCAGCAACAAATTCATTTCAAAACTCGCAGCAGTAAAACTTTAGATCACTGCTATTCTCCCTTCCGCAATGCTTACAAACCCCTCCTCCGGCCATTGTTCGGGAAGTCAGACCATGCCTTTATTTTGCTGCTGCCAGCCTATAAGCATAGGTTAAAGCAGACAGTGCCCGCCATGAGGTCATTCCCCCGTTGGTCCAGACCCAATCGGATGCTGAGCTCAAGG
The DNA here is from genome assembly GCA_030378365.1 of Hybognathus amarus. NCBI lineage: Eukaryota > Metazoa > Chordata > Actinopteri > Cypriniformes > Leuciscidae > Hybognathus > Hybognathus amarus. The sequence goes on from JAQIUQ010005228.1 coordinate 68,661, forward strand.
ATATGCCGACGTAGTGATGTGTTCTCTATACTGAAGTGTTTTGAAGACATTGTCCCAATGCAATCAGTCCGTGTTTTTTTCAATCAAAAAGCATGGCTTGATCACTCTGTAAGACTAGCTCTCACTGCAAGAGACAAAGCCTTTTCTTCTGGGAAGTCTGAAGGAGAAGAAAATAGCTCAATACAACCTCTACAATTAAGCTGGCAAAAAGGCAATAAGGAAAAAAAATGGATGAAAACATTCCATTATCAGACCTCAAGGCAA
>JAQIUQ010005229.1:0-37500 GCA_030378365.1 Hybognathus amarus
ACATGGAAACATTTTGTTTTTTATACGCATTGTTGAAGGTTAACAATGTTAGCAAGATAAATGAGTTTAAATGATCTACATGTATATATTCTTTGCATCATGAGACTTTTTGCTGTTGTGATGGGAATGACATTTTGTTGTGCTAGTTGGCAAATAGATATAAAATACTCAAATTATATTTAAACTCAGTCATGGCCATTATAAAACATGTAAACATTGTCTTGACATAATTCTAACAAATTTCAACCAAATTTAATTAATAAAAATCTAAAATGGCAAAATAGACCCCAATGGAAGAATTTTTTTTCTCAATGGGCTACTGTAGCATGTTGTCACAAAAGTTTTCATAAGGAGGCCTGATTTTGACTTGCCTTTCGTCTCGATTAGTTTTGTCCCAAAGACCCCAATCAACATTTCAGCTTTCATTATTTTTGTTATCCGTGGCTTTTGTTGTAGCTCAGTTTAATTTATTCAACAATAAAGCTTTTACTTTTCATGCAATGTAAAATCACCATATCCTAATATAAAGAAGGAAATAATTTCTAGACGTCTCACAAGAAATCATAGGCTAATGCTGACTACACAGACACAAACTTTATTCACATTAATTTTCAAGAATTCACATATAACTTTGTACAATCCATGAACATAACAGAATTCCACAGAATTTTGTGCTGATACTTTGCCACTACACTTCTATACAAGGCATTTAGAATCCAGTATTATGGAACACATAAAACCGATCATTATTAAAGATAAGGACACCAGCACATTCATTCTAATGAAAAATATTGAATCCAATATTCTTTTTTTATGACTTTTGATGCACAACCAGGCACATGCATCTTAATATATAGCCTATGACAATAAATGGATTTCAAACAAACAAATACAACCCACAATATGAGATTTGAAGCTTTATCAAATTCATCACCTGCACAAATTCACTTTCTTCACTCCCATATTAATAATGACCTTTTGTCGTAGCTTACGTCATTATACCAGTAGGTGGCCGATAAGTGCCTCATAAGTGACTCGTTCAAAACGGATATCAGGAAAGGTATGAAAAAACCTGATCAGAGAATGTCTAATAAGAGGAGAACCTCTGGATTGATTCTGAATCACAAAAACAGAAGAATTATTATGGCAATATTGTGTTTAAAATGTAAGTTAGTTAATATTAAAGACCTCCTGTGGTGAAAATGTCTGTATGGCTAAATATAGTGCTATGTCTCAGTGGTGTTTAATATGCTTTAAGACAAAACCATGTGCTAAGTTATGTCAACACCATTGCTGAGTATTTCTCTTTAAAACAGCGGTGAACCAAAGACCAAAAACGCGGTTTGAAATCGCTGGTCTTTCTGACGTCCACAAACTATTTTAACCAATGACGTAAAAGTGCGTACCGGGTGTTTGCCATGTGTCATTATCATTACCTAGAAATCACGTTATCAAGTTATATTTTTCTGTTGATATGAAAATTCAGGTACATTTAGCAATATTGCAGGTGAATTCTATTGTCAATATGTATAATTTTACCCGCAATATTGCTAAATTAAGATTATGTGTCTTTCTCCACTTTCTTTCTGAAGTGTATGCCAAACATTTCTAAAGGATGCTGATTGTTAGAAGACAGCTGTATGAGTCTGAGATGGTGAACGAGGTAACATTAGCAACGCATTATCAGCTGTTTGATAATATAGTCAAATCATATTGATCATAATGTACGTAGTAGAGAGCGATACATTACCATTCTCATATGGAGGTTGGGCTCATTTGAATATTCACTGAATCCGGGTATGCTAAATATAGTAAGGGTGTGTAGTTAAAATCCAAGCTATTCTTAAGGCACGAATAAAAAATAAATCACAGGAAAATATGTTTACAATATGCCATTTTGGTGATCAAAGATGAGTTTTAAGGGATTAAATGATTGACTACAGTGGGACTTTAACTTATTGTTAGTTTCTGTTAGTTGTTTGAAACCCCTGAACCAACTTGTTCTTATTTTGCTAGTTCAAATGCTTTTATTGTGTTTCACCTCACAAAAAAATGCAAGGGGCATTTATAATTTGACACTACTGTGTCTTCTTACTCACTGCACATAGTATGAAATGAGGTTGACTATAGGCTGATATGATGTTCATGTGAGTGTTTGTCTTTTGCTTTGGATCTGTTCACAGTATTTGCACAAATGTCTTTAATGAATGTTTGTTGGAGAGTCAGGGGTTCTTGAGACGGGCCATGCCGGGGTTGATGAAAGAGAAGTTCTCAAACATGCTCTGGTCCACGCTGTTGATGATGAGCACGGTCCGTGGCAGAGAGCCGAGGCTTCTCATTTATGAACTCCTTGTCGAAGTTACTACAGTCACTTGCTGATTTCTGTAAAGAGAAAGACTCAATGTGTCAGTCACAGGTAACAGTTTATGGAAGTCAATGGGGTTCGTGACAATGATGTGAAACTCCATACGTGAAGTCTGACATTAATGACAACTGAGACCTTAACAGTGTGCAGTTTTTTAGCTTAACTGAACAGCTTCAGAGTTATTGTAATGGTTATGACTTATTTCGGGGTTGAATGGTGAAAATGTACCAGTTGATGGCTGAGAATAGATGGATCTTTTGTGACGTCATTGTTTACGTTTGTTCGCGTTGCATCATGGGAATTGTGTGGCAGGAAACACCGCTAAATACCTGTAATTTGGTTGTTTTGCACTGGTTGGCAGGAGGATTTAGAGAAGAGCATGGTTCACTCTTGCTGTGTGGTCGATTGTACGGCTTGTTGGGGGCCTGATAAAGTTTTTCCTTTAATTTTCAATAAATAAATAAAAACACTGATCAATGAAGACTTTCCCGGCATTGCAGTCGCAGTGAGCAGTGATTATTTCTGCGATCACCCATGGGAGATGCGAATCACGCCTGTGACCCTGCTTGGCCAGGTCTATCCTCTGCTTTTCAGCGTGTGTATGAACGCCGCTGACTTAATGTTACTTTACTGTATATATAAATATATGACCTACCCCAACTCCGTCCCTAAACCCACCCGCCCTGGGGTTAATACCGTTTATGAGTCTTCCCCTACCATCCTAGGAAAAAATATGTAGATCTACATTTTGCTTTGTTTTACTCGGACATTTAACGACGTAGACATACATGCGGAACATTTGGACATTTAACGACGTAGACATACACGCGGAATCACTCTGACATTTAACGGCGTAGACAGACACGGAACACTCTGGACATTTAATGGCGTAGACATACATGTGGAACATTTGGACATTTAACGGCGTGAGACAGACGTGGAATCACTTGGACATTTAACAGCGTAGACATACACGTGAAATCACTGGGACATTTAACGGCGTAGACATACATGCAGAACACTCTGACATTCAATGGCGTAGACATAGCACGCGGAAACACTCTGGACATTTAACGGCGTAGACATACATGCGGAACATTTGGACATTTAACGGCATAGACATACACGCGGAATCACTCGGATATTTAACGGCGTAGACAGACGTGGAATCACTCGGATATTTAACGGCGTAGACAGACGCGGAATCACTCGGATATTTAACGGCGTAGACAGACGCGAACACTCGGATATTTAACGGCGTAGACAGACGTGGAACACTCTGACATTTAACGGCTGAAGACATACATGCGGAACATTCTGGACATTTAACGGCATAGACATACAACCGGAATCACTCGGACATTTAACGGCGTAGACAGACGTGGAATCACTCGGATATTTAACGGCGTAGACAGACGCGGAACACTCTGACATTTAACGGCGTAGACAGACGCGGAACACTCTGACATTTAACGGCGTAGACAGACGTGAAAACACTCGGACATTTAACGGTGTAGACATACATGCGGAACACTGACATTCAACGGCGTAGACTATAGACACGGAACACTCTGGACATTTAATGGCGTAGACATAGACGTGGAAACACTCGGACATTTAACGGCGTAGACATACACTGCGGAACACTCGGACATTTAACGGCGTAGACATACACGCTGGAACACTCTGGACATTTAACGGCTGTAGACATACACGTGGAACACTCTGGACATTTAACGGCGTAAGACATACACGCGGAACACTCGGACATTTAACGCGTGAGACATACAACGTGGAACACTCTGACATTTAACGGCGTAGACATACACGTGGAACACTCAGACATTTAACGGCGTAGACATACATGTGGAACACTCAGACATTTAACGGCGTAGACATACATGTGGAAACACTCAGACATTTAACGGCGTAGACATACATCGTGGAACACTCAGACATTTAACGCGTGAGACAGACGTGGAATCACTCGGATATTTAACGGCGTAGACAGACGTGGAATCACTTGGGATATTTAACGGCGTAGACAGACAGTGGAACACTCTGCAATATTTAACGGCATAGACATACACGTGGAATCACTCTGAGATATTAACGGTGTAGACAGACGTGGAATCACTCGGAGATTTAACGCGTAGACAGAACGTGGAAACACTCGGATATTTAGCGGCGTAGACAGACGTGGAACACTCTGACATTTAACGGTGTAGACATACATGCGGAACATTTGGACATTTAACGGCATAGACATACACGTGGAATCACTCGGATATTTAACGGCGTAAGACAGACGCGGAATCACTCGCAGATTTAACGGCGTAGACAGACGTGGAACACTCTGACATTTAACGGCGTAGACAGACGTGAAACACTCGGACATTTAACGGCGTAGACATACATGCGGAACACTGACATTCAACGCGTAGACATAGACACGGAACACTCGGACATTTAATGGCGTAGACATAGAACGTGGAACACTCGGAACATTTAACGGCGTAGACATACACGTGGAACACTTGGACATTTAACGGCGTAGACATACACGTGGAACACTCTGGACATTTAACGGCGTAGACATACATGCGGAACACTCGGACATTTAACGGCGTAGACATACACGCGGAACACTCAGACATTTAACGGCGTAGACATACACGCTGGAACACTCAGACATTTAACGGCGTAGACATACACGTGGAACACTCAGACATTTAACGGCGTAGACATACACGTGGAACACTCAGACATTTAACGGCGTAGACATACACGCGGAACACTCAGACATTTAACGGCGTAGACATAGACACGGAAGACTCTGACATTCAACGGCGTAGACATACATGCGTAACATTTGGACATTTAACGGCGTAGACATAGACGCGTAACACTCGGACATTTAACACTTTCACTTTTTTGAATTAGCCCAACCCACTGGAAACAGATTGAAGAAAGTGCTAGAAGGCCTTGGTCTGGTGGTTTGCTGAATATTAATTTAGTTGTGAGCGTTTAATTTACTGTTAGTCCTCCTTTACCATGTCAAAGACATCGGCAGTGTGGTAGAAAAGTCGAATGCAAAGATTGCAAGCAACAGTTGCATATCGCTGCTTCGACTACAAACATGGCATTTCACCGAAAAACAGTGAGTTAAAGCCTAGTTCACACTATATATTTGCAAATCGTTGAACTCGCCGACAGGTCAGGGTGCTATCACGTGCAAACCGTGGGGATTAGTGGGGCGATGAACGCTTACCAATCTGTTAGTATGAATGACCAAAAACGCATCAAAGACGCTCGCAGACGAGTCGCAGACCTAATTAAATATCTAGCATGCTACATATCCAGAGCTGTCGGACTGACTCTCATTTCAAGTTCGCACAGGGCCCCACCTATGACGGCACTGGAACAGAATAACAGACTTTTACTGCTGTAATGAACTTACCACAGTGGGCCTGAAGGGCGGCTCCACCTGTCGTTTCTCCAGTGCGTTCCAGTCTATTTCTTTGAAGAACGGATGCTGTCGTATATTTCCTTTCACTCCCAGCCTTTTCTCAGATTCCCGTACGAATAGCTAGAACCAGTCATAAAACCCCAGTTATAGTTTATAGTTAAACTATAACTAGTTTTTTTTGTATCATTAGCTTAGACATACCTTTACAAGAATGTCCTTCGCTGTCTCTAGGTAACCAGCGTGGGTAGCATGGGTCATCAGTGCGAATCGACTGAAACAACTCTTCCTCGTCGTGTCCGTGAAATGGGATTGGCCAATCAACATCTCATAAAGAAGGACACCAAATGACCACCAGTCTACAGAAGTCCCATATTTGTGCCCAAGCAGAATCTGTGAAACATACAACGTATTGTACAAATATCTTTTATTCATTTATTTGCCAAATTTTATTTAAAATAATGCAATTATTTTTAATTGAATTTAAAGTAAAAATGTGTGTAAAGGTGCTATATGTATTTTTTTAGCTGCCTCTATCGGTGATGGTTCAGATTGTAACCAGTTTTTACAAGAGCGCGTGTTCTAACCACAAGAGGCTTTCAACACCCCGGAGAAAGCATCACACAACATGCTGGAAACGCATGTAAACTCCCACTGCAACAATACAACAATACGCTACTTTTATAAGCTTGACGTTGAACTAATGCTCCATGCTCTGTACCATGAGAACGTTATATTTGTAGTGTTATCTAGCATAAGGCATTTCACTAATTATTTGTGTATCTTCACAATCGGCAATATCAACATAGGTGAATGTATAATGATAATGAAAACGGTTAGTGAACTAGACTGAACAGTTTCAGTGTAACAGTAAGATTGTAGGAAGTAACATTACTGTACTGAACATGTCTGGAAATGTGTATTATAAACCATATGATAGTAGTGGGATGAGTGGCGTTAGACAGTAGATCTGGTACATAAAATAAAAGTTGCGTCCTAAAGCACCTACTTTTTTTATCCTGGAACAGTCATTGGTGTTCATTTAATGTCTCATATATGTTGTAGTTTACCTTGCTATTTAATTACAGTTTACTATTATTTCAGCATATCTGAAAACGTGCAATTTGTCACAATAAAAATAGCGAATGTCTCTCCATAATTCAAACGCTGTGCCGATGTTGATCCGTTTTAATGTTTTTAAAAGTCTCTAATATATATATATATATATATATATATATATATATATATATATATATATATATATATATATATATTAATTTATTTTTATTTAAAAAAATTTTTTTAATGGTGTTCGAGATCCTCACCTCAGGGGCGATGTAGTCTGGTGTTCCACAGAAGGTGCACGTCCTAGCTTCTCCAATCATGTTCTCTTTACACATGCCAAAATCTGCAATCTTGATGTGACCATCAATGTCTAGTAAGATGTTATCCAGCTTAAGATCTCTGTGAAGTTAACACACGCACATATAAATCAGCGATTTCCTTTGAGGAAGCTTTATTTTAATTTTGTATTCATTGTAAATTTAAGTTCCAGTTACACTTAAAGGGGTCATGACATGAGAGATAAACTTTGCCTTGATCTTTTGTCATACAAGATGTCTTTGTACCATTAAATCTTCCTGCAAGTTTCATAGCTTAAAACGCCCTCCTCATTACTAGTTTTTTTAATGCTTTGATACTATTTTCACAAGTAAGTTGTAAAAGTTAATTTTTTTCAAAAAGTAAACTATCAAATGTTTTTAACAATGTAATTGAAACCAAACCAAGTATTCGTGATCTCAGGTGATCTATCTATCTATCTGGAAACTTATGGCTCATTTTATGGTATAGTTTCACTGTAGTGAATACCTGTACACAATGCCTTTAGAATGTAGAAACTGCAGGCCACATATGATCTCTGCTGCGTAGAACCTATCAACAAAGAGAAGAGAGGAGGTGGAAGATGGTGAGACCACAGAAAGAAGAGTAGGCACAGAGTCTCAGCTTTTAAAATGTGTTTGTGGGGGCTGCATGTGAGTCTCACGTGGAACGTGGGAGATTCGAATCTGTGGCAGGTTTGAATGTGGAACATTAAGTCGCTCCGTTTAAGTACTCCATCACGAAGAAAAGATTTTCCTTTAAAGACCAATACAGAAACAATCAGTTCAGACTGGTCTAACATAACCAAATTACTACAGTATGTGAGAGTGGCTCAATGTATTTTTTTTATCAATTCTAAATAAAATGAATACATTTTAAATATAATGGTCATTGTATAATGCAGCAGACCCTAATTTTTTTTCCTAAAAGATGTTTTAATTATTAATATTTCAAAATCCACAGAAAAAAGCATAGCAAATACAATCAATAGCGTCATTGAAAGCACCCAATTTATTTTCGCTGAATGCGAGATAGGCCTATTTTAACTTTTGATTAATAAAATGTTCTGCTATAAAAGTTTATATTCTAGTTAAAGCTATTCTATTTAAAATGTAGGCTACTTTTACATAATTACGTTTTGCTTTCGCCAAATGGCCCTTTGCGCCACCTGGTGGTAATTTCGCACCCGACTTTGAAATACGGCTGGTTTATTTTTGCCGCGGCGGCAAACGACATTCTGGTTGTCCACCTACTGTACATAACAACCAGTCTCTACCAGTTGACACATTGCTATATGTCGAACTCTAAGTGTGTCCGAGTGTATTACCCTGGTCTGGAAGGTGCAGTAGAGGTGTGTGAGAAGGGGTGTTCCCAGGCCAGAGACAGCACTCTCCTCTCCACCATAGTGCATTCAACATCATCATCCATCAGAACTACATCTTTCTTCAGGGCCTTCACTGCAAAGAACTGCCCAGAGCCTTTCAGCTCGGCCAGGAAAACCTGCAAACATATGCTAGATTTAAGGAAAATGCATCCAGAATGATGTTCCCAGATAGCCTTACTTCGTCATATTCTATTGAGAATATGAGTCTGAGACCGCTCCATTAAGCTTTGATTATGAGGCGTGGTCGTAACCGAACCAGGAACAAACAACAACTCTGCACTCAATTGGATAGTCGGTAGACCTACAACCAATCAGAGCAACGCAGTAAGTCAACTCCTTTGCATAGCGCAGTTTTCAACTACAGAACTTACTTATTTTAGAAGTTAAATAACGAGTGTTGCTTCTTTTACTTACTTCTCAATGAGTGCGACCAAAGGAGAAACCACAACGACCATAGGCTTTTCATTACACATCTTCTTAGTGACCATCGGAGCCAGCTGATAAGTTACACTTTTCCCAAATCATGTGGGAAGGACGCCAAAATATCTTTCCGATTGACAAATGCCTTGATTGCAGTTCTCTGTTTGTCTATTAAAATTAATGCGCTGTCGATTTATTTTACAACAGACGCGACAGCGGAACGTTGATAACGTGATGATTACTTGCAGATCAATCTGTCCATCATCGTATAAAGCCCGCCCTGGCAATTTGATTGGCACGAACATTGTTTGCCTGATCATAATTACTCCTCAATGTATTCGAGTCCAGATCCGAACTTCCAGTCCAAAAATGTTGTGGGCGGAGTTCGGGCTGGCATCCAGGCTAGTTCCCAGAAGCAGGTTAATAGGATACTGTCATTCAGTGGTGACTTTTATAATAGCTGTCAATCCACAAATAGAAAGCCTAAGTCCCTCCCCTTCCGGTCGACCACCATGGGACCTTATTTCGGAAAAATATTGTATGGTAGTCAATGGCGAGAGACAACAAATATTTTGATCTTGTTTGAATTGTGCCCTGAATTACACACATGATGTTTGTCAATTTAAAACATACATTTTAAAGTAAAGAAAGTTGCAGTTTGATGTAAAACCGTTGAGGTATAAGACTGTGAAAATACGTAATTACAAAGACTACAAACCCCAAAGGCGCGCATTTTCTCTCAATGAATGAAGCTAACTTTACTGAGGCTAATGTCTGTCATTGTTTCTATAGTCTTGCGTTATAATCGTAACGTCTACGAGTGTTTTGTACCAGACTGCACACACACGAGCAACAGACTCACTCGTTGTTTCGCTTCTGGGAGATGTAGTTCATTGAGCGATTTTCACATAAAACTAAATGTTACTCTTCTGTTTTATGACAAACTGCGACGTTTTTGACTGTCAGAATTAACTTTTAAATTGACAAACATCATATGTGTAATTCAGGGCACACTTCAGACGGAATAATAGTTGTCTCTCGCCATTGACTACCACACATATTTTTCCAGAAATAAGGTCCCATGAGCCGGAAGTGGAGGTGAGGGACTTAGCCTCTCTATAAACTGACTTTAAGGGTCATTAGAGTAAGCAGTTAAATCGAAGTACAGCAGAACTATGGTTCTATGCCAGTTGCTTTAAAATCAGATTTAATTGTGCTCTGCAACCTTTGACCAGTCGGTGTTATGTTTCCAATTTGAAACTGGTCACACTGTAGGTATATTGCTAACAATTACCAAGTTTAGTTTCAATACGGCAATGTTTTCCCTAAGATTTAGCTTAATTTCCTGTTTGGTATTTAACGACTATTCATTGAAGCTTTTCATTTTGGCTCAGTTTGACCCAAAAGAATCAAAGGATACCTTGTATTTTGGCCAGTCATTTCAAAAGTTAGTATATGGTAGTCGTATATATAAGAGTTAAAATTGAACTTACCTTTCCAAAACTTCCTTTGCCCAGCATCTTATGCAGAGTAAAATGGTCTAGAGTGAATTTGTGGTGCTCTTTGCGTGGGGTGGCATACAGGGGCTCAGGCTCTTCAAGACTTGGCCTGCGGCCCTTCGCTGGCAGAGTCCCAGGAAATACCTTGATGCTCTGTTAGGAGGAACGGAGAAGAGCTGGACGTCAGAGATGGAACAAGACAGTGTCCTATCAATTGCTCTGTTCCAAAACATGATTAGCTTCTCAGAAATGCAACGTTCTTTTTGGCATTATATTGAAAAATTATGTCTTACAGGATGTCATTTTGGTCAAAATCTCATGTGGGATGTTTCTTTATCAGATAAGGCAATCCCAGAATGCTCAGTAATGGTGGAATGAACGTAAATAGATGTTAAGATATTTATCAAGTACTGGTCAACTATTCACAGAAAATAAGTCTAATTAAAACGTTCTATTTTTTTGTGTACTATAATTTTGAGCTTATTAAAGTATGACACTGTTAGCTTAGCTAAGCAACTTCTTTAGCTTAGCGACATGCTAATGTCAAATTCCACTGAAATCAAATGTAATTTGACCTTAAATTTAAATTCAGCGTCACAGGAGACCCATCATTCAACTACCTAGTTCCTTATAAGCACAACTCCATTCTGAGAAGTAGACGGAATTCTTTTCGTTTTTAATAAAACCATTCAGTACACAAGGAATGTTTCAGGCACCTAAAATAACTTTGACAATGTTATAACCCTAGAAATGGGCAACTTCCGTATCGGTGTACTGACACCTGAACTCGGTAGCACACTATCTAAGGCAGGGGTTTTCAAAGTCAAAGACCGGGCTTCCTGCATTATGAACCTCTCCCACCCCCCAATTTTTCATAATTTTCAATAGCGATCAATGTGCCGAGACGCTGCATACACGGTTTGTTTTCACGTCAATAATAACGTACTCTTGTCTCGTTGTGCCTAATGTAATTGTCTTTATCTTGTTTACAGTCGTCATCCATCAAAACTTTACTAGTGACTCATTACTACAGTGACTCATCTGAACCATGTATTACTGTCTTTGGAAGATTGTGTTGTTTACATTTTAAAAAATGTACAAATTCACGTCATTTCTTATTTTCATGCAATGAAGGGATTCCCCAACTTTTTTTGTCAGCTGAACCTGTTTGCACTGACGTATTTACTTAAAGTTTACTTGAGTTAGGTCAATAATAATAGCAACAATAAAATTAAGTTGACAGTTCTCTGATGTTGGTTAATGGTCACATGACTTGCAGGTAAACAAATAAAATATTGAATCTATTTTAGTAAGTGTTTTTATTTTAAAAGGATTTATTTAAATTTTTAATGCATTTAATTAATAGCTTTTCATTAACCTCACTAACCCCAGTCTGGGAAATCCTAACATGTAGTATTTAATGCCCTTTATGTTGTTGATCAAAAAGAATCCAATATATTTTCTTTCTTTCTTTGTTTTTTTTTTTACATCAATATGGTACAAAATTATCCTCTTCAAATCAATATGATAAACGAGTTACGTCAAAAGTAATCTAAAAGTAGTCCGATTACATTAACTTAAATGTGTAATGAAATGGAGTATGTAACTAGGGGTTGAATGACTTTAAAGTCGACTTTTATGTTATTGAGTCGAGTTGACTGTCGACTAGTCCAGGAGGACGTCTGAGCCTGGGGTTACCCCATGCTCCCTTGAACTGGCGCGATTTTGATTCACCGCGGCTAGGCAGCCTGGACACCATGAACCAAATTTTTGCTTGAAATAGGGGACCAATCACAGAACGGGGGTGGGAGTAGCAAGACGAATGATGACGTACATGCGACACACCAAAGCAGTTTGTTTATTTCTATGGATCTTGGCAGCGGACACAAGAGTTACCTTTTGATACAGCCTTTGTGTATACATAAATCTCCTAAAATCTCTGACCCATTGTCTTCTTCCTCGTCGAATATTCTGTCGCTCTACATATCGCCATCTGGTATCATTGAACCGATTGGCTATGAGCAATGTACAGGTGCATTTCATAGACATTCATAGCACCAATAACACGGCTGTGGGCATCGTAAACCACGCCTCAAATACGAGAAAATGAACATGTGGTTTACAGACCACATCTCATTCACAATGACACATGGTCTGCATTAGCCAAGCTAGAAGACGTCATTAATGAACAAAAATAAGCCTGAACTTTGTTACACCGCTATGGCATATGACACATTACACAGCGCTGCCCACAAGGATATTGCTCATTCAGCTTATTTTATGATTGTCTTTGGGTCATTATATTTCTCACAGATTTCAGCTTGTTCTAAATCAGATACAGATAAGCTGTTTAAAACATGCATTTACCCGATCAATTTTGAGCATCCAGATGGTATAATCAAACATATCTTGTGGAGCGCTCCTGAGTATGGATTTATTTGTCATTTTAACTGTTGAAAATGAAGCGTAAACGTTGACTTCAAAGATTTCTTATCCTGTTGTGCCCTCTATAGGCCATGATCAGCGACTAGTCGACGTCAAACTTAAAGCGTAATGGGTGGCAGAGCATTAAAATCTCACAGAGATCGTGCCTTGAAGCCAAATACACTATTCTCTCCGCCATCTCTGATGAAATCGCCTGGGTTTTCTCTGCATTCTGGCTGTTTTTGACTGACTATTTGACTGAAACCTTTCCAGCAGTTTGCGGTTTAAAATGATCTCATCAAAAACGGAAAACATAATGACGTCTCTTGTAGGGGTGTAACGATACGCGTATTCGTATTGAACCGTTCAGTGCGAGGTTTTCGGTACGCATTTTTGAACTCGAACGGTTCGTTCGGTTAATTTTTCCAGCCGACCAACATTTCATTATTCAAATGTAGGCGCGTCGCGCGTTCATAATGTAAGCGTAAGAGACGTTGGCGTGACCACAACATTGCCCAACATCACATGGCAAATATAATGTAAGCGGAACGAAACTGAGCTACTCGTTATTGTGTGGTTGTTTGTTTGGATGTCGGACCGTTTATCAGTTTGGACCAATGCAGCACGAGCCGATCTTCATCATCAGCACTGTTACTACACCGGCAAATCCAGAAAACATTTGAATTCGCCACTGAAGTAATAACATTGCTGCAAGATCTAGTCAGAAACATTCACATTTCTCCGTTATTAACGGATTAAACAGCGCTGACGTGGAAACCAGGAACAAACATTGTGCCATGAATGAACTATCCAATGTCCACAGATCAGCAACATCACCATGGATATACTGTATAACACTAGCGTCACTATCTGTAAGTTTGGCAGGAATAGTAGGCTATAATGCTTTCAAGTAACATAGTCGGTTGTATTTTGACATTATGAATACTAATTGCTTTAAACTAAAATAAACCTTTGTTTATAACTACTACAATATTACATTTCATTTTGTCCAATGAGCTGTTTTGTTTTCCTATGAAAAGTCAAGTAGGCTATAGTTCCATCATTGCTCAAAGTTAAAAAATATCATACTTTTTGATGTTAGTTTTAATAAAAATATAATACAAAAATTAAATCAAGGAAATTTCTCTGCCATTTGTTTCTTTTTGCTGTATTTGAAACATCAATTCAAACTGTGACACAAGTGTATCGTATCGAACCGAACCGTGAATTTTGTGAACCGTTACACCCCTAGTCTCTTGTCCAAAAACCTGGTTATTTTTCACTATTTTTAAAGTCTTGTTCCGCTGTAATGTAAAGGTTGAAATGATTAATCATTCATTTAAAAAAATGTTTAGTACTCTGCGCGCCCACACTTTAAAAATCCCTGGTCTAAGGTAATTTGATTAAAGTAAGAAGCAAGTTTGACAGTCTAAAATCTATTCAGAACTGCACGTCGTTTTGGCACATGGTGTACGTACCTTTGCGTGGCAGAGCTGGTGGAGGCGTGAGAGGAGAAATGTTTAAGTGGCCTGAAGGCTCTCTAGTGACCCCTGGCTGACTTACGCCCACTGGACCCTCTCGGCCAACAATATCACTATCTCGCGAACTCCGAGCCTGCTGTGAAAAGAAGCACATGGAAATTATATCAGAATAAACAACTCACCACATGATAATGTAGCTCATACACACCCTTCAGGCATTGTCATATTGTGCCCAGCATGTACTATAAAACCTATTCTTACGCATCCTACTATGGTCCCTTTGTACATAACTGCTTTAATTTGCATTGAGATGAAAATTTTCATTAAACAAATATGGCAGACGGGTGTCAATAGATATTGGCCTGGTTTCACAGACCGGGCTTAGATTTAGCCAGGTTTATAAACGTGCCTAAGAAAAAAACATTACTGGTGTGCATCGTGAGACAATACACCGGCACTGAAATATTTTAAGATACTGTCATTGCTAGTTGCTTTCAGTTAAAACAGCTCAATAAAGCATTTTCAGTCTGGGCCTTTTGCCTTCTGATGGAACTGGGGGATTGATTATAAATTTATTGAATCCAGTACTCTAAATTGTTTTTCGAGCATGGCATTGTTAGCTTAGCATCATGCTAATGCCAAACTCCATTGGACTAAACTAAGCATTAATTGAGTCTGTTGCTGCTATCACTGTACTTTGAGTGGCTTGAAAACAAAAGTGCTGCCCATGAGGATGGTAACAGCTTCAGTAATCAAGGGGCGATAGAGCAACCTTCAAATGTTTGTGCCGTTAAACTCATGTGCCATTAATCCCATGTGTTATTATAGGTAGCTACTAGCTAGGCTATTAACATGTAGAGTTTGAAGGACAAGTTCGGTATTTTACAATTAAAGCCCTGTTTTAAGATCGTTTCTGATGAAATAGAATGGTTAAGATTGTTTTTGTAGACAGATGCTGCGTTCACGAGAATTTTCGAATTCTGTGGTTGCACCCCCACACCTCTACAATGGTAGCATAGGTGCACAGGAACAATGCTTCATAAAACGCATAAAACTTTAGTTTACAAAGACGTTTACAAAAACTTTAGTTTACAAAGACGTTTACTTTAGTTTACAAAAACTCACTGAGTGGTCTGGGTTCTGCTCACACAAAAATCGCTACAAAAGATGCTTTCCAACAGGTGTTTTACCATTCGTTGTAAAACTGTAGACCTATTTTTCCGAACGCCTCAACCGTTTATTCTTCCGTTGAAAGCTTGAATAATATACACTCCAGCCCAGTTGGTGGCGATAATGCACCTTTACCAATTGCAAGCAAACCAATTGTATAGTGTAGCTTACGATACCGCGAACTGCATAAGACTACAGAAAGAATACAAACAACCCCATTTCTGTTTCCGCGCGGAGTAATACCGTACATCACACAACATACAATACAAGTCAATGGAGTTGTACAAAAACTACAATAAAACCTGTTTGAAAGCTTCTTTTGAAGTCATTTTTGTGTGAGCATATCAGTGAACATCCCAGACCACTCGGTGAGTTTCACGTCTTTATAAACGGAAGTTTTATTTGGAATATGCATGCCGAGACAGAAAAAACTGTGCTCCAAACCGTATTGCGCGCACGGCAGAGAGGGAGAGAGCGAGAGACCTTGTGTGCCTCATGAAGCGCATGCAAGACAGAGAGGATCCTGATTGGCCGATTGATAAAAATCAAGAATTGAATCGAACTGTGGCCTTAAAATCAAAAATGTAATTCGAATCGAGGATTTGGAGAGTCGTGACACCCCTAAATCTGCCTATGGAAAAATAGTGAACTTCCCCAGCTAAAATTACTGGATTGCGTTCGCTGAAATTCGACCAACAGTAAATGAAAATGGTGTGACATTGGTTTCACTACATAACATGTTTGGGTCATAATGTGTTTCTTCCAACCTGTTGAGTCTCAATCATAGCCAGTGCCTCCGCCATTAGCTTCTGGTTGACGCCACAGAGGTTTGCAACTTTCCTCTGACATTTATGGTGAACGTTCATGCCACATTCTGCAATAAAAACACACTTTAAACACTAAACTAAAATGCAAATCTAAAAATTTTATGTGGATATCTTTATACATTTAAAGTTTATTGAAGTATATAAAAACATGGTTATGCATTTTCTGCAGTTACTTTGCATTGCATTTACATTGTGTTGCATCAGTGGGTTTCATCTAAATGCAACTGGATTTTCCTTGTGCAAATGCTAAAAAGGTAATACTTTACAATACGGGTGCACTAACATTAATTCATACTTAACTAATGCACAGATAATCATGAGTTAATATATAAGTCATAAAGAACTAAAACATTAATTAATGATTACTGCATCAGCAACTAATAAAGAGTCTATAGAATTAATAGACTAAGTAATACATGAATTGCTATTAATTCAATGTGCCATTGTGTATTAATTCCTTAACATTTTATTAACTAATAGTGTAAATTAATGTGTTAATTACTACAATTAGTCAAAGCTATGCACTTCAACTTCCAGTTGTCTGCTTTAATTAATCATTAGCTAATGATTTGCAAAGGTATCATTATGTTATGACTTTACTTGCTGGGGCACATCATCATTAACTAGTCATTTAGTAATTGTAGTAATTTGCACATGGATTTACACTAACAATTATGTAATTAATCATGTATTAATGCATATTAGTGTACCTGTCATTTTCTGGAAGTCGAAATACAAGGCTTTGGCTCATTCTGGTAATTAACATATTAATTAACACTTAGTTAAAAAAATTTGTTATTATGGAATTAATCCACAATTACATATTTAATTAATAACAATTTAAGTATGAACTAATACATTAACCATACAGGGTCTTAAATAGTTCCTAATGTGGTAATCATTAATGAATAGCTTAAATAATCATTAGTTGCACATTAATTCAGTGTTTTCTGTGCATTAGTTAAGCATGAATTAATGCTTATTAGAGCACCTGTATTGTAAAGTGTTACCAAAAAAGTAGGCCTTAAGGGTCATTCTTCAAAACAGATGTGCTTCCCTTATTAATGTTATATATTCAGTTTAGTTAGCTCATGCCAATTTAAATTTCTGTTTATATATACATTTTTCGAACTTTAGTAATTTAGTAACTAAACAACTTTATTTGTATCATTTTGACTGAATTCTCTTTATTAATAATATATTGTTAAAAAGACTTGTGCTACCATCATATCTTTACCCTTGCATAACTCCAATACATTCTCCATCTGGTAAATGAACTCACTTATGGAACAAGCAAATGTTTGCTAAACATCAGAATTACATAATATACATTTGCATTAAAAATCACCTTTTAAAATGGAAAAGGCGACAGTTTGACAGAATGACCCTTAGACATTCATAGTTGACATGTGGTTGTGTAATGAATCACCTTCACATTTAAGACCCTGCCGGGCAAGACCCCATAACAGAGTCCCACAGTGCTCACAGAAGGTCGGGCTCATGTAGTTATACACTTTAAACCTGTGAGGCATGTCAATCTTAAATCGCTCCTTATGGATCTGAAACACACAAACACATATTTAGCATAGAAGACATAGTGAACATATACTGACACACAATGTCAACATGGAAAGTCATGAATTTTCCTTTCAGTGTGACTCAGTATAGTGTGGAAAGACTATTTTATGACGTCTACCAATAACTGAAAGAGGAAGGAGTCTGAGACAAAAAGATGATTCATTTTTCTCAGAACTTTTATACTTTTTTTATAACTTTTATAATTATACTTTCATCTGCAGATTACTAAAGCTTTGCTGAGTCTATATTTAGCCTACAGTTGCACAAAATATCCAAAGGTCTCTGGCTTAAACAAAACGCTTTGTGTGCTTGATGTGTTTGCATGAAAGGGCGATGAAAACCTTGTATTTACCATAGTTTCTTTACTGTTTATTGCTGAGCCTGTGCATTTGGCGATGACTTTGTCGATACACTTTTTATGGATGGCGGCATTGCATTCTGGGAATAAAAAAAGAAAGCAATGTGTAGGAGGAATCCTGAAACTGAGTCAATGGAAACTTGTTTAAGAACTGCAAAAGCAATGAGGATGTGAGAAAAAGTACTTACGTCGACACTGATATCCCTGTTTATTTAGGCCCCTGAAGTAGCAAGAGAAACCATAAAGAAAATATTTGTAATGTGTTCTGTAATGTAACATACAGTGCTAAATTACAAAAAGAAAAATATTTAAAAAATATATATTTCCAGTTATGTTATCATATCATACAGTACATACAATGACTACACTCATAATATAAGATACATGCATTTTATTGAATTTTAATATTTAGACAATGTTCAGAATGTAATTTTTTTATTGATTGATTCAGTGATTGTGATATTTTAAAGATTTAAAACGTCAAAAGCCTCAGTTCACAGCATTTGAAAGTTTTCTTTTTCAAAATGTTTCTTCTAAATGTTATAGCATTCCCTCTAATTATGCATAATTACATACAACTAAACATAACCCTAACTCTATAGTAAGTACATGTAGTTAATAAATAATACTCAAATTTATAGTACTTAAAGGAATAGTTCACTTTGAAATAAATGGTATGTTTTAGCTATGTTTAGGCACGTCAGGCGCGAATTTGACGCGCTATTCGCGCCCGGTGTGAATGCACAGTAAGACACGAAACGAGCGGTTTGTGTGAGAAAACAAACAGTATTTATATCGTTTTTACCTCCTGTAATCACAGTCACGTCCAAGTGATCTGAAGGCATGGGCGCTTCTGTCTGCACAAGTGGCGGAAGTGATCTCTTGCGTGGTTGCGGAAAAAAAATTCAACATTGTCTGTCTGATATTGAAATCGTCTTCCATTGCGATTTCCTGTATATTTAAATATGTTTAGATCTTCAAAGTGAAAGGTAACACTTCCGAAATCTCTGTGTAAACAATGAGTGACGTACACGCGTGAGATATCACTTCCGGCGTGCTTGCGCAGATAGAAGCGCCCTCGCCCTCAGAGTACTTGAAATAAAAACTATATAAATGCTATTTGTTTTCTCACACAAACTGCTCGTTTCGTGTCTTAGGCCATCAATGTGTACTTACATTTATGAGTCATTAAATCGTTTAATTTGGACTTCTCTGTGCATGCTCTTTAAGGTGGACCCCATAGACCTCCATTATATGACTGATAGACAAGAACGGTTTGACCTAAAAATATCAAAATTGAAAATACTGTGGAAACAAAGACACCTACATCTTGGATGCCCTTGAGGTAAGCTAAAACATATCAAAGATTAATTTCAAAGTGAACTATTCCTTTAAATTTAAAATTGTACTATAACAAGGACACCTTAAAATAAAGTGAAACCAATATTTTTGCACGTTTCCATCCAATCAAATCACAATAGATAAATCCATAAAGTCTTGGCCCACATATTTCCCCCTGAATATTCAGTTTCACTCAAATGCGTCAAATTATGGAAGTTGGGCTGTATGTAAAAATCAGTTTGATTTCTTAGGATCAGAGTTGTTTGAGAGTGTGTGTAATACCAGACAAATTCCTTGCAGACAGAGCAGAAAGTCGGCTGAGGGAAAAAGGTGGCAGTAAACTCGTGACATTTGACCACGTGAACTTTGGCCTGTTTGATGGCTCCTCGTCTGTGGTGCAGGGCGAACATCCCTTCTCTTTCCTGTTCAGTTTCTCCATCCGGTTCACCGTGACCTGCGGCGTCTAACAAACAAGAACACACGCAAAAAGACCCCTAGTTGAAAAACGCTGGGCTAGATCCAGCAGTATATGAAAACATTATATATAACAATAATATAAATAATGTTGATGTACTGTGAGAGACGGTGTGTAGATATTGGAATAAAAGAAACACTCACCACTCCTCTCCAGAAAATACCGCGCCTCCATCAGTAAGCGACCCTGTGGCTTTAGTTCCACCTTTAATACACACAAATAAATCTTACCAATACCAAATCATTGAAAATGAATTGAAAACATATTACATATCAATTCCCAATCAATGATAGTACATATTCTTTTAATATGTGAGAGTTTAGTGTTTTAATTCAAATGTATCTTTTTAAATAAATAACATTAATAACAATAAATACAGCTGTAAGTCAGTTGATTTACAGTATATCAGCGCCACGCAAACACTCACCCAGATCTCCAGTTTGCCGTTCTCCTTCTTGCAGCGCGATGCGAGTGTGTCGAGCTGGACGGTGGCCTCGGTCTCTAGCTCAGCCGTCTTGTCCTTGACCACCACATGCATTACCCGTCCTCTGTGGACGTGAGCGTCGAATGTGCTGCTCCAGGGGGGATACATGGTGGGACGCTTCTGCTTGTACACCTGACCCTTTTCTACCGATACACACACACACACACTAAATCTGAGTTTCACACCACTGGAAAACTTAGCTAAGCTTTAAAAGTATCAGCAAAACAATCCTCTATGTGTTTCACAGCATTATGACTGGATTTACCAGATCTGAACCTAATACTACTGGAATGACACAATGCTCTGACTGTGTGTTAGGAATATGGCAGGAAAAACATACATATAAAACCATACAAATGAAACCATGCAAATTTGGTAGAACGTCGACATGACATTTACAATCCGCTCGATTTGTAACTTTTTATCAGTGCGTGTTACTCGTCTTATTGCGCATGAAGCAAGAGCGCATGTTGGAAATATGTTTATCTTCGTAATTTTTCATTACTTGCTCCGCCTCTTGCTGATCAAAATGAAAGCGGGTTGATTGGAGGGGAGGGGCTAAAAAAAACTTGATGTTGTGTAACACCCACTTTTCACAATCCAATTAAATATAATCACATTCAGCCCTGCATTTTTTTTTTAAATAAAATGTTCACTTCATTTTCGCGAACACTTTCATGTTAAAGGAGTAGTTCACTTTTAAAAACTTTTGCTGATAATTTACTCACCCCATGTCATCCATGATGTCCATGTCATTCTTTCTTCAGTCGAAAAGAAATTGTTTTTGATGAAAACATTCCAGGATTTTTCTCCATATAATGGACTTCAGTGGGAACCAAACGGTTCAAGGTCCAAAAGACGGTTTCAGTGCAAACTGTTCAAAGGGCTTTAAACGATTCCAGACGATGATTATAGGTCTTATCAAGCGGATTTATAAAAAAAATAACCAAGTTTAAGTTTTATAAGCTCAAATGCTCGCCCTGCTCTGTTCTGTGATGCGCGTTCGTGACTCTCCTGTTCAAACTCGTTTATCAAAATGAACAAATCTTTTTCTGAGTCGATTTCTTCATTTCATTTGTTGAATGAACCAAATGTCATGAAAAAAGATTCGTTCATTTTGATAAACGAGACGAGTTTGAGTTTGCACTGAAACTGTCTTTTGGACCTTAAACTGTTTGGTTCCCATTGAAGTCCATTATATGGAGAAATCCTGGAATGTTTTCATCAAAAACCTTAATTTCTTTTCGACTGAAGAAAGAAAGACATGGACATCTTGGATGACATGGGGGTGAGTTTTTTTTAGTTTTTAGTTTTTTTAAAGCGAACTACTCCTGTAAGTTAAATTTGTAATTTTGCATCCAACACATTAACAAAACAACAAATGGACATGCAGTTCATCTGAGAGTGGAGATGTTTCATAGACGTTTGAGAATGACAGCGACACTTTATATTTTGATGGGTATGTGTGGTTGTGGTTTGGTTCTAAAGATTGAAACCAATGGGGTTGCTGGGAAATCCTTCTGTCTGCAAATACTTCTCAGTGGCCAAGTGATATATGTGTACAACTCTATATCATTTAATCTAATCTGATTTACACCCACATAAAGAGGTCAGTGCAAGTAAATGTGCTTAAAAAATAACCACAGTCCTCAAAAAACATGCATGCAGTTGGTGAGTCCCAATGCACTTTTGCAGAAATGCTTCCTTTAATATAAATTTGATTCTTTGTTCATTTGCTGCACTGATGTTGACGTTCGGTCACATTTAACCGCAGTGGAGATTATAGCAGTCTTTTAATAATTCACACTTTCTTTAATAATCTAGTACATTCTTGACAGTAGTATAAATGTTTGATTCATGAATGAATTATTATTATTGTAAGTCTTACCAATGAATTGGTTGATTCAGTTTAAAATTAGATTCAATTCTCAGTTTCTCAACTCACTAAAAATCAGTCAGACATGATTGTGCTGGCATCTTATTTTTGGGAACTGACTTTGTCTGTCACCATGAACTAATTATTTTGCTCAATAGTTAGTCTAATGACTAAGAGGTAATGGGAAAGAAACAAATGCCACTCTTTTACTGACAATGACACATATGACACACATTTCCCTTAAAAAAAAAAAATCACACTTAGACAAATAATATTGTATAAACTTGACCAAACACATTGCTTGCCCACTTTCACAGTTTCACCTACTGAAAACTGATAGGTGGGTCATGTGGGTGTTTTCTTCCACGCTGGGCAATTTTGTCCTTGTAACCTTTTAGTAAATATACTTCTAAAAAATATATTACACTATAACTCCTATTCATCAAAGAAATATTTGTTCTACTACAACTCAAACCACAATTTATTTTGTGGTAGAAATGACTTTTTTAAACACATTTTTGCATTTTAGCTTCTTATAAATCATGACAATAATACAAACAATTAAATTATATTTTCAGACTTTTTTTATATACTTTGCCAAAATCGCAGTTTGATGCACATTAAAAACATCCTATTTTCTAAATAATTTACTTCGTTTTCTTTGCACATCACCTAATTCATTTTAATTCTTATTAAACATGCTGTTCA
Organism: Hybognathus amarus; assembly: GCA_030378365.1. Taxonomy (NCBI): domain Eukaryota; kingdom Metazoa; phylum Chordata; class Actinopteri; order Cypriniformes; family Leuciscidae; genus Hybognathus; species Hybognathus amarus. The sequence goes on from JAQIUQ010005229.1 coordinate 23,237, forward strand.
GTTTTCACTGATACTGTTGTCTACTTAACTAAGCACACTAACTTTTGAAACAAATATTGAAACAAATAAATATTTATACAACAATAAAAAAAAAATGTTGGTTGTTGTGGTAATGACACCAGATTTGAAACAAGTAAAAATGTCATATTGTAAGATTAAATAAATAGATGTGTTCAAATTAGGGCTGTCAAATGATTAATCGCGATTAATTGCATCCAAAATAAAAGTTTGTGTTTACATAAAATGTGGGTGCACTGTGTATTATTACTTTTATTATATATATATATATATATATAAACACACAAACATGCATGCATATTTAAGAAAAAAAAAATTATTTATTTATAAAATATTTAATTATATATTTAATTTTATTTAATTATATTTAAATCATACAGTTGTATACATGAAAATATTTCTTAAATATATACAAGCATGTGTGTGTATTTATATAAAATAATTATACACAGTGCACCCACATATATTATATAAACACAAACTTTTATTTTGGATGCGATTAATCGTTTGACAGCCCAAGTTAAAATATATATTTCTATATATTTACCTTTTGTCCTAGACTTTTAAACTTAAAATAGGAAAATAATATATCTATAAATAGGGAAATAAATATATATATAAATAGAAAATGCATTTGAAAAAGTGTCTTATGAAGGCATGGTAAAAAGACAATCCTAATATGACCATCATATAACAAAAGAACAAAAGTTCAATTCAACATTCAACACTGTAGTTTAGGGTCCATTTCTCACTATTATCTAGTTGCTTATTAGCATGCATACGATATTGGCTGTTTATTAGTACATATAAAGCAAATATTAATGCCTTATTCTGCATGATTATAATGTGCATCCCTTAATCCTAATACCTAAACGTAACAACTACCTTACTAACTATTAATAAGCAGTAATTAGGAGTTTATTAAGGCAAAATCCTTAGTTAATAGTAAGAATTGGAGCGTAAACTGAAAGTGTGACCATGAAAACGTAATAATTCCCATAACTACTCCGGGAGCGTTATGTTTCTAGCTATGTTTTTTTGCACTTTACACTTAAACTATCCTGATATATCTGTAGTAAAGATATCTTACCGGTCTCCACAGCCTCTTTCATGTAGACCGCACAGTATGGATTGAGTACTTCTTCATGGTAGGCAAGCCCTGGGTCCATCTCAAAGCTGGAAAAACCAATCCTCAGGAACGGAGACATGACTGTAAACTCTTCAGATCCAACAGCAATAGCCTCTGATATAGTGTCCGCTGGTTAATTCCACTGTGGGAATGATCTGAACAGTGATGTACTCCTATCTGATGCTGGTTTTCATAGTCCGTCAGATGGGTTTCCTAACTCTCAGTAGTGGACAGTGCTGGTCTGGAAGCGTCGTGTCCTTGTTTCTGTGGCATCCAAAGTAGTACTTTTCAAATTGAGCATTTAACTTTGTCCTTTGTCCATCAAATCTGTCTCTCTTATAGCCGCAGTTTTAGTAGGAATGATGTTGGGATGAAACTGATCTGTTAAAGAAGATTACATAATGTTTATTAGTAAGACATGCGTTTACTTCTTTCCATACTAGTGCCCTTTAAATGAACATGACACCAGTTCACAGCAACCACCAATGTTTCACTCAATCACATTAACACTTCATATAAAACTCAGCAGAACACAAGGAAACTAAGCAGGCTTGTTAAACAGTGGGACCACAGAACCACAGTGAACACTTACAGAGTACTTACCAGTTGAAAGCCACGAGGTAACTGGTGAAGGGAGAGAAACCAAGAGAAATGACTATTTATAGATGTGAAATACAAAACTCCCATCCAAACAGCCAGGATTCACTTCCCCGCTGAGTCACAGTCAAACATACAGTAACACACACACACACGCGCGCGTCATGGTTAGCGATTTACACTTTGTCTATATGCATGTTATCATGCAATTCTGAGAAAAAAAGCCAGAATTGCAAGATATAAAGTCCCAATCACCTATTTTAGTTTAAATCAGTGGCAGAAACAAGCGTCCATGCTTTACTGTAAAACATTATTGTTAGTTTAACTTAAAGTAAGTAACCTGGTTGGCTTAAACTTTTAAGTTCAGTGAAGTTAAAAGATGTAGTTGATGCAATGGAGATTGGTTTAATCAACAGAAAAACAGAACATATGTTATCTGAACCACATCAATTATCTAAGCTGATTGGACAAAAGAAAAAAAAGATAAATCATGAGAATATTTTTTTTACTGTGATCAATGGTGTAACGATACCCTCATGTCACGAAACATATCACGATACTGAACTCACAATACCATATTATTGCGATACTCCAAGACATATGGTAAAAGGTTAACAAAAAATGTACACTCTCAGAAAAAAAGGTTCAAAAGCTGTCACTGGGTCTGTACCTTTTCAAAAGGTACACTTTTGTATCTAAAGGGTGCATATTGGTACCTTAATGGTACATTTTAGCACCTAAAATGTAAATAATAGCACCTAAAATGTACATATCAACACCTAAATGTACATAATAGTACCTAAAATATACACATTAGCACCTAAAATATTCATATTAGCACCTAAAACGTACATAATAGCACCTAAAATGTACATATTAACACCTAAATGTACATAATAGCACCTACAATGTACACATTAGCACCTAAAATGTACATATTAGCACATAAAATGGAAAGTTTACCTTAAATGAAAAAGGTACAGCCCCAGTGACAGTTTTTGTTTCTTTTTTCTGAGTGTACTGTTGCTAAATTTGTTAAATTTAAATAAAAAAATTGCTAATTTGCTAAAATGCTAAATTTGATATTACATTGTGGGTTTAAATGAATAGGCTTGGACTTGGAGCTGAAAAGACAGGATTATTTTAGATGAATATGATTGCACTCTTTCACTGGCTAGATAAATATATTTTAAACTTTACTGGGAACATCAGATATTTTGGCATTGACCCACAAATATTCCCCCATTGCATTATTATACATTATAATCAACATTATATATAGTAGTTTAATATTACTTACACTAAAACTCTGAAAACTTGATTTTTTTTCTCGCACAATCATTATTTTGGGGGGACTATCCACGATACATATCGTCACTATCCACGATACGTATTGTTGCATTTTTGTATTGAGATATATTGTGGCACGATATATTGTTACGCCCCTAGTGGTGAAGTTATTTATATGTTAACAAAAAATAGATTTTTACATGCAATAAATTGTGAGTGGCACTAACTTACCACCACAATATTAAAAGTAGCATAACAAACCAATAAATATGTTTTAAAAATATTGTTACAAAATGTAAAAATCATCGCACACCTGCAATTTGTAGGTGCGTAGGAAAAAACGACCCAAAAAATGTGTCGAAGAGAAGATCCTTCACACTATCAAAACTTGCATACCACAAACTTTTTATTCAACAACGTTTCGGTCTCATGACCTTCATTACCTGTTAATTAGCAACATAATATCAGTTCCACTTTGCCTCAAACAAAAAATAGTGGAAAAGAAGGAAAAATCAGTTGCGGAGAAATACTTATTATGGAAGTAAATGGAATTAATTTTTGGAAGCTTTAAAAGCGAAAATATGAAACTTACAATTTTAGTAAATTTACAAATTATGTAAAGTCTTATCGTAATAATTTTTTTTTGGTCGTTTTAGGTTTTTAGCATTACGTTGTCTTTGCAACAAAGATCTACACATAAATGGTTAGTAAGCAATTTCTTTACGCTATAATCACGGTAGTACGCATACTATTTACGTCTACATTAGCTATACTAATGAAAATTTAGGAATTTGATGTTGGCCGATTAGTGAGTGACTTATATAAAAGTATTTATGTGGAAACCAACATAACAAAAATGTTGCGAGGGTGTTGCTAAATGGTTAATGTGCTCTAAGTGGTTGCTATAGGGTTTCTGAGTGGTTGTTAAGGCGTTGCTAAGTAGTTACTATGTGTAGCACAACTCAAAAGCAGCACAAGAAGCAGCTAACAATGTACATTAATATATAGTTTTTTTTTCTCTCCTTAGCTCAAGTTTCTCTAAACTCTCTTTCTTTTTTGGTAAATGCGTCTGCATGACTGCCAAGCGCTTCCTGTCGATTGACTGACAGCTCAAACCGCACTTCCTGTATCACTGAAGGACTGTAGCTCAGATAGCGAGTTTCTGCTGTTACCTGCTACCAGGATAGACAGAAGAGAGGCAAACAACACAGCAGGACACAGACAGACACTTTAATGTCATTACTTTATAGTAGGCCTTATTATAGGCCATTGATATTTCATCAAACGTGTGTGTGTGGTCAATACTGAACTATCCCAGCTTGTGAAAGCTGCAGGGTGGAAGAAGAGTGGGATCAACCACAAACCCCTATTGAACTCACACACTGGACTGGACTGAACTGAACTATAAATACATTTGAGCTTTTGCAAGCCTCTTGGGAGGTTTTACTCATAAGGCTTGTTGAATATTCAGGTTCAACACTTAAGCTCAATGGACAGACTTTGTGGCTCATTTATCACAGAAAATATTCTCTCATCAAAACGCATTACATTAATTCACTTACAGTGGAAGTCTAACTATTTTGTTAAAGCATTTTTTTCTTTATAAAAATGTGTGTTATTTGAGCTGTAGTTGTCTAAATTTTCTTTTTTCTTATATATATAGGGTTAGGGTAAGAAAATATAAGTAATATTTATATATATATATATATATATATATATATATATATATATTTTAGGTGGGACCATGGTTTGTACCATGAACTAAACATTTCTGGTCAAATAAAGCTTAAATAAAGTAAAATACAAGCATTAGTTGGAAAAACTTGCTAAATAGTTTAGTTTTTATAACTAAAATTATTAACTGGAAATAAAAATAGACTAAAACTGAGCTAAAAACAAATTAAACCTTGACGGCAATATTTAAAAAAAAAAAAAATTGACCAAAAAAAATCAAATTAACCTGGAATAAAACACTTTATAAAGATAAAGGTGAATTAAAAATATAAATAAAAATACAATTTAAAAATAAAATAAAACTGGATGGGACTACTTTTCTTCTCTCAGAGTCTTTTTAAGTTTCTTGTTTTCAGATCTTTTTGTTTTTAGTGTTGCATAATGTAAAAAACATTCGATACCAGACTTACGAGAATTGGGGCTGAATGATGTATCGTTTTAGCGTAGATGATGTGCGAATCAGCGATAGTCACATAGCACAATGTGCGATGACAGGTTTTGGGATCGTAGTTGATCCGTGTGCACCACAGTTCATAACACACGTGATTCTCGGATTAATTGCAAAGTTAAAAAATCATAAACGTGTAAGGCAGCAAAAACAACCTGAAATTCCGCTCTCTCCGCGTGCTTAAACGGACGCATACACCCGTAATTATGTCAAAATGCCCATCCCGCAGAGTATTCTTGTTAACACAATCTTACGTGAACGTAAACAGTTGAGTTAAAAAAAAAACGATGCGTATCATTATAATGGATCCGTGCGTTCGGCCTTAAAGTGACGGCAGCCTAATATTCCTGTTGCTGTTTGTCATTAATGTTAATCATACAACAAAATACAAAGATTATATCACTTTTGTAGCTTTAACAAAGATTTGTTATATTTATATAATGAGCAGTGTTATTGTGAGTTTGATTTTTTTTTTTTCAATTTGTGTACCTCCTAAATACCAGATAGCTTGCCTGAAAAACATATTAACATAAGGCCCTATTTATGTCATTTGTATCTTTGTTCTATTATATTTATCTATGGTTTATTATTTTCTATGCAGTGCAGATGCACCCCAATCATTCTAGAATGATTCGTTATTTCCAAATAGAGCTTCAAGTCATCTGGTGAAACTTATATCGCAAAATATATCGCAGAAAAACAAAATATCCAGATGTAATTTTTTTTTCCCAAAATCATGCAGGCCTACTATGAACAAATCTTTTGAATTGCATTCATCAATTTCCAAAGGACAAATGGGAAATATCAAATCAGAGGAAGTACCATTTGTTTTAATATTAAAGGGATACTCCACTTTTTTTGGAAATAGGCTCATTTTACAACTCCCCAGAGTTGAAAAGTTGAGTTTTACCATTTTGAATCCATCCAGCCGATTTTCTGATATTTAGATGAATATCAGTAACCAGACAGTTTCTGGTCCCATTAACTTCCATAGTAGGAAAAAATATATACTATGGAAGTCAATGAGACCAGAAACTGTCTGGTTTAGAAATTCAAAAACGTTTCGAAATTCTGGATTCGAAAACGGTAAAACTCAACTGTTTAACTCTGGAGAGTTGTAAAATGAGCCTATTTCCAAAAAAAGTGCAGTATCCCTTTAAAGTACCCAAAATGTCAAATAGCTACCACATTATTTTATATATACACTCCCATTCAAAATTAAATTAATACTTAAGTTAATTTTATTTGCATACACAAATATATTACAAATACCTACATATTCCAAATAAATGCTGTTCTTTTGAACTTTCTGTTCATCAAAGAGTCCAGAAAAATATTAATCAGTTTTCAATATTGATACTAATAAGAAATGTTTCTTGAGCAGAAAATCAGCATTAGAAAGGTCATGTGACACTGAAGCCACCACAGGAGCGAACTGAAAGATCGAAACCTGGGTGTTTCAGGAAATGGAGAAATCCAGAACCTGGACTGACAACCACATCTATTGTTTGACAAACAGCACGAGTCAAGATTGAACAGCTACAGTATGTAAAGTCAAAAGCAGAAATATTGTGCATTTCTATCTGAGAGATAAACACCTGCGTTCTTTTTTTGTAAAAAAAAATTAGAAGGAATTGTGTTCAAGGTTCAGCACTAGTATAGTATATTATATATCACTAAAAAGCAGATCTACTAAACATGGTTCCATAATCCATAATAATACTATACATGGTTCCATAATAAACCACTGTTCCATAATATTCCAAGATAAAGAGCAGAAAATGAATGTGTACTTTATCTCTTGGAACGATTCAATGTCTTTTTAACCCAAAAAAGCACATTCACACATTTTTTCACAGCCTTTTCATTCCAATATTCTTATAGCTGCTGCTATTAATGCTTGTATTCACTCATTCATGTTGGTGTATCGCAGTATTATTGAGCCGTGTGTTTCTACCACAAGGCTGTTGAAATAACATGACACTCTCAACAAACCAATATCGCATCGTATTTGAGGTTTAGCACCATGTCAACATTTGTAAAGTAATCTATAACCACTGAGCAGTACAACGTTTCATCCACATTTTCTTTAACATTTGAATAGCATAAATCCTATTGGTAATTATAGTGACAATCATTTCCCTTTTTGCTAGTTAGCTATAGATGAAGGCTAATTCAGGTATAATACTATATATATATAACTATATGTAAAACTATATATATTTATTAAGGATGCACAACATATCGGCCACATTATCAGTATCTGAGCCGATTTATGATCATTTTTAATGTTATCGTTCTCGGCCCAACAAGAATATAAAGCCGATAAATAATGTATTATTTTCTTCAGCTGAGGCACTTTAGATGTGCACTGTTCAACATGACGCTTTTAAATTGCTTGAAATACGATTGAAATCACTTTAAAAAAGTAAAATCCAGTAAAAGTGCAAAATGTGCAGCACAAGTCTGTCATATCGGCTACACAACATTAAAATAAGAACATCATAATTGTGTTTCTATCTTGACTTTTAATGAGAAAAATCAAAAATTGTCTAAACATTTGGATTTAGATTTATCGGTCAAAATATCGGTTATCGGCTTTCAAATATAAAGAATTATCGGTTATCGGTATCTGGATTAAAATTGTCATATCGGTGCATCCCTAAAAAAAAAAATATATATATATATATATATATATATATACACTCACCAGCCACTTTATTAGGCACACCTGTCCAACTGCTCGTTAACACTTAATTTCTAAGCAGCCAATCACATGGCGGCAACTCAGTGCATTTAGGCATGTAGACATGGTCAAGACAATCTCCTGCAGTTCAAACCGAGCATCAGTATGGGGAAGAAAGGTGATTTGAGTGACTTTGAACGTGGCATGATTGTTGGTGCCAGAAGGGCTGGTCTGAGTATTTCAGAAACTGCTAATCTACTGGGATTTTCACGCACAACCATCTCTAGGGTTTACAGAGAATGGTCCGAAAAAGAAAAAACATCCAGTGAGCGGCAGTTCTGTGGGCGGAAATGCCTTGTTGATGCCAGAGGTCAGAGGAGAATGGCCAGACTGGTTCGAGCTGATAGAAGGGCAACAGTGACTCAAATAACCACCCGTTACAACCAAGGTGGGCAGAAGAGCATCTCTGAACGCACAGTACGTCGAACTTTGAGGCAGATGGGCTACAGTAGCAGAAGACCACACCGGGTGCCACTCCTTTCAGCTAAGAACAGGAAACTGAGGCTACAATTTGCACAAGCTCATCGAAATTGGACAATAGAAGATTGGAAAAACGTTGCCTGGTCTGATGAGTCTCGATTTCTGCTGCGACATTCGGATGGTAGGGTCAGAAATTGGCGTCTACAACATGAAAGCATGGATCCATCCTGCCTTGTATCAACGGTTCAGGCTGCTGGTGGTGGTGTCATGGTGTGGGGAATATTTTCTTGGCACTCTTTGGGCCCCTTGGTACCAATTGAGCATCGTTGCAACACCACAGCCTACCTAAATATTGTTGCTGACCATGTCCATCCCTTTATGACCACAATGTACCCAACTTCTGATGGCTACTTTCAGCAGGATAATGCGCCATGTCATAAAGCTGGAATCATCTCAGACTGGTTTCTTGAACATGACAATGAGTTCGCTGTACTCAAATGGCCTCCACAGTCACCAGATCTCAATCCAATAGAGCATCTTTGGGATGTGGTGGAACGGAAGATTCGCATCATGGATGTGCAGCCGACAAATCTGCGGCAACTGTGTGATGCCATCATGTCAATATGGACCAAACTCCCTGAGGAATGCTTCCAGCACCTTGTTGAATCTATGCCACGAAGAATTGAGGCAGTTCTGAAGGCAAAAGGGGGTCCAACCCGTTACTAGCATGGGGTACCTAATAAGTGGCCGGTGAGGTGGTGTGTGTGTGTATATATATATATATATATATATATATATATATATATATATAGTAGGCCTAAATGTTGAAGTGGCCCATTTTAAATCATGTAACACATGACTCTGCTCTTGGTTAAATTGTGGTTGGAAATTGCAGTCTGATTGTGAGTAAGATGTTCCAGTGCCCAACATTTCTAGTTCCTCTAGTTCACACACCACAGAGGGTAGCAAGTATGTTCACTTGTTTTTTTTTTTTTGCCTGACCAAATGTGTATTTTTATTTTTTTAATTTTTATGGATGGTGGATCAATTGCATAAACACATTATGCACAGTGTTAAGTGATGTACAATACTAACCTGTACAGTAAAATGCTTTTAAAACAAATTTAACACATCACCTTGGTGTAAACTATAAATCATGCCTTTAAATGCACATAATCCTTCAGAAAATGTGATTCTTTTACAATAATGCTGTTTCTAAGAAATGTTCTCAGCTGTTTTATATAACACTTTTTCTGTTGAGGAAAAGACGTGAGGGTCTAAAAAGACATTTCAATGCCTCAGACTGACCTCAGATTTGCAAAGATACCAAAATATAATATCAAAGGAAATCTCAATATGAACTCAACATTTCTCACCAAATTCCTCCAATTCAACAAGTAACGAACATTAGAGTCAGTTGAAACGAAACTTACTTTGTCTCCTGAGCTTTGAAAGAGCAAGGTTTGAGTAATAATATGGAGACTAAAAGGGCTTTATTCACCTCTGTGGGTATGAGTTTACATCTTGGTAGGAAAGGCTAAAGCCACAACAATTCAGAATGTCAACAACTGATGACAAATAGACCAAAGCACAATTAATAAACAAGTCCAGGCTTATGCTTTAAACTGCAACCAAAGCTTGCTCTCCACATCTTTTAGTACACTTGTGTGGGCAAAAGCAGTGAGAAAACATGTTTCCTAATAACTGAATATTAAATCATCTTGATACATCCCACACATGGTGTTTTAAAAGATCACATCTTATGTATTCAGAAGACTAAGTTGTCGAATCCAAAGTTAACTTCTACACGGTTTTCTTCTATGTTTTGTGGTTTCCTGCAACTGCCACACGAACAGCTAAAGAGCTGGAAGAGGGTTGCAGAATGTATAGGTGATATGATTAGTGAATTTTTAGGCTAGCTTATAATACTTCTAGTCAGCAGTTACATCAGCAGCACTGTTTGTTTCTCTTTTATTGATGCGGTTCTGTACGTTATTATTATTTTTTTATTATTTTTTTTAAACAAGCTTTAAGCTAACCTGAAGACTCATACATAAAGTAAAGAGAATAAAAAGCAGCACTTACCCAGTGCAGATCTCTGAAAGGAGGACTCGAGTCGCTGCTTGTGGAACTTCTGCAGGGCGTCAGGTTCAGGTTGCACGCAGCACGTTACACGCACGCCGTGCGTTTCACACCTCTCACCAGCACACACTGAACTAAAGGAAGCAGAGAGCAAGTGCTCTGCGGTTTGCAAAATTGCAGTTACCTGCAAAAATGTAGGTCAGCGTCTTTTAATGAAATCAATGTGGAATGGAAGGCTCAAAGTACTTAATTTTCTCATTCAAGTTATTAGGCTATTCTTAATTTTTCCGTGTAATAGGTCTACATAGCTTATTATAGGCTACCTGTTATATATTATACCTATACCAGCCTAAAAATGTGTTTTGTAGCTTGCTTTATTTTATTATTTATTATTATTTAGGAGCTGGTGAGTGTTAATGAATGTTACAATGTTACATTTGTCGGTCATATTTTAGCAAACAAAGCGCTCTTTTTCCTCAGCTCTTTAGACTATTTTTGGTCGGCTCTTTAGACTCTTTTTGCTCGGCTCTTTAGACTCTTTTTGGTTCGGCTCTTTCAGACTCTTTTTCGGTCGGCTCTTTAGACTCTTTTTGCTCGGCTCTTTAGACTCTTTTTGCTCGGCTCTTTAGACTCTTTTTGCTCGGCTCTTTAGACTCTTTTTGGTTCGGCTCTTTAGACTCTTTTTGGTTCGGCTCTTTAGACTCTTTTTGCTCGGCTCTTTAGACTCTTTTTGCTCGGCTCTTTAGACTCTTTTTGCTCGGCTCTTTAGACTCTTTTTGCTCGGCTCTTTAGACTCTTTTTGGTCGGCTCTTTAGACTCTTTTTGCTCGGCTCTTTAGACTCTTTTGCTCGGCTCTTTAGACTCTTTTTGCTCGGCTCTTTAGACTCTTTTGCTCGGCTCTTTAGACTCTTTTGCTGGCTCTTTCAGCTCTTTTCGGCTCTTTAGACTCTTTTGGTCGGCTCTTTAGATTTCGCTTTTGGTCGGCTATTTAGACTCTTTTGGTCGGCTCTTTAGACCCTTTTGCTCGGCTCTTTAGACCCTTTTTGGTCGGCTCTTTAGACCCTTTTTGGTCGGCTCTTTAGACCCTTTTTGGTCGGCTCTTTAGACCCTTTTTGGTCGGCTCTTTGAGACCTTTTTGGTCGGCTATTTAGACCCTTTTTGGTCGGCTCTTTAGACTCTTTGTGGTCGGCTGTTTAGACCCTTTTGGTTCGGCTATTTTGAGACCCTTTTGGTCGGCTCTTTAGACCCTTTTGGTCGGCTCTTTAGACCCTTTTTGGTCGGCTCTTTAGACCCTTTTTGGTCGGCTGTTTAGACCCTTTTTGCTCGGCTCTTTAGACCCTTTTGCTCGGCTCTTTAGACCCTTTTTGCTCGGCTCTTTAGACCCTTTTTGCTCGGCTCTTTAGACCCTTTTTGCTCGGCTCTTTAGACCCTTTTTGCTCGGCTCTTTAGACCCTTTTTGCTCGGCTCTTTAGACCCTTTTTGCTCGGCTCTTTAGACCCTTTTTGCTCGGCTCTTTAGACCCTTTTTGCTCGGCTCTTTAGACCCTTTTTGCTCGGCTCTTTAGACCCTTTTTGCTCGGCTCTTTAGACCCTTTTTGCTCGGCTCTTTAGACCCTTTTTGCTCGGCTCTTTAGACCCTTTTGCTCGGCTCTTTAGACCCTTTTTGCTCGGCTCTTTAGACCCTTTTTGCTCGGCTCTTTAGACCCTTTTTGCTCGGCTCTTTAGACCCTTTTTGCTCGGCTCTTTAGACCCTTTTTGCTCGGCTCTTTAGACCCTTTTTGCTCGGCTCTTTAGACCCTTTTTGCTCGGCTCTTTAGACCCTTTTTGCTCGGCTCTTTAGACCCTTTTTGCTCGGCTCTTTAGACCCTTTTTGCTCGGCTCTTTAGACCCTTTTTGCTCGGCTCTTTAGACCCTTTTTGCTCGGCTCTTTAGACCCTTTTTGCTCGGCTCTTTAGACCCTTTTTGCTCGGCTCTTTAGACCCTTTTTGCTCGGCTCTTTAGACCCTTTTTGCTCGGCTCTTTAGACCCTTTTTGCTCGGCTCTTTAGACCCTTTTTGCTCGGCTCTTTAGACCCTTTTTGCTCGGCTCTTTAGACCCTTTTGCGTCGATTCATCTTATTAGTTAAACGTGTTGAAATTTGAATGATTTAAACGGCGAACTCGCAAAGGAAGGAAATCGTTTAGAATACGTTTTTGATATCAGTGCACTCGAAGTTGCCTAAGTCTTTCCAAAATGATTTTAATAATAGGCTACAAATATGCTAGCCTTCATGTGTCACAGAAATTTGATGGTCACAATTTGATAGACAATAGTAATTGTTCTTTTCGGAGATTTGTTTTTATTCTTGTGTATTGGGTTAAATTAGGCTACAGCTGACTTTCTACTCTTTTATGTTTATTTTTAATTAGACTAAGTAACCATATAGCCAGAGATGTATAGTAACGTACTAGTACTGTTACTTAAGTACTAAAATGCTGTATCTGTACTGTTTTTTCTCATACTTCTACTTTTACTTCAGTAGATATTTTCGATGAATTTAACACTTTTACTTTGATATTTTTTTAATGTTCTGCTAGTTACTCGTTACAATTATAACATTTTTACGAATCATTCTTTGCAAGTTGGCTTTCATGCTGCCTAAATCACACGCCAGTTTTATAGGGTAATGCTATTTATTGACACACATTGACAACTAATGCAGGGGTTGTCCTTAAATTACATTTTTTTGGCGGCCGCCAAAGCAAATTTGTATCCGCCAAAGCACCTTATTTGATTGCTAGTTCAAACTTTTGACTGCTTTCTTTAATAATGACATGACACAATACTTGTACTTTTACTTTTAGTACTTAAGTAGTGAATTTTTAAATAAACTACTTGCAATACTTAAGTACAAAACATGTTGAATACTTTAGTACTTCTACTTAAGTGTGGTGCTTAAAGAGCACTTCAACTTCTACTCAAGTCACTTTTTTGATAGAGCACTTGTACTTTTACTCAAGTCCGGGTTTCTAGTACTTTATACATCTCTGCGTATAGCCTACTGCCCCAAAACACTGTTTTCTTTCAAGTAGAAAGGTTTATCGAGACAAAACATAAAAAATCCTGGACACGTAAGGCAATTTTAACTGGTGATTGGAGTTGGTCAATCATTTTTTGTAAACCGGTTCTTAAACACCAAACGATTCAGTAAAATGAATCAGTTTTGCCAGCAGGTGGTGCTAAATTACAAAAAATAAAATCGGTCCAGTGACAACCACGTCCTCAAAAAAAAAAAAACTGATGCATGTAAAAAGTGTTGTTATCGGGAAATTAATAATAATAAACTACAACATTTGAGTAAAATAAATGATAAAGTCTAGGCTATATATAGATGCCATAGGGATATGGCACAATTTATCAGCATACTATGTGCAAAATAATGTTTGCACTATAATAAATGCTGGGTTGTTTCAACCCAATTTTGTGTCAAATGGACAAACCCAAATGTTGGGTTAAAACTGTAATTTATATAATTTATATAACTGTAATTTGGTCCATATTTGACCCAAATTTGGCTTAAAACAACTCAGCGTTGTTTAGAGTGTGAGAAACATTAAAGTTTGTACTTGTTCAAAATCTAGCTCTAAATTACATTATTTACTATTTGTGACATTATACAAAAGCCAACAGATAAATTAGCCCTGCAAACTTTATAGTGTAGGTATACAGAGTATTGCTCATGTAGTTATAAACATATAAATTAGGCAATAGTGTTATAAACCTAATTGACAGTTAACCTGGAAGATTGATTTGTATGTTTTT
>JAQIUQ010005229.1:42500-64738 GCA_030378365.1 Hybognathus amarus
CGTAGGGTGTCGTGGGGATTAGTAAACGACAGACGGGCGTCGGGATGCAAGATTCGATCGTATCATCTCGTATATTGTGTCATAGTGGGAGACAATCTATGTCGCGTCTGCGATGCTTCACGACATCAGGACACAAAGACTAGCATGTTTAATTTTTTTTAATGGTCGTTCACGACGGTTCCGTCACATGTATGAGGTTGACCAATAGGAGCAGTAGAAGCTTTTCCGTACACAACTTTCAAAAATGGCGAAACAAAAGAGAGACTATGGTGCTAACGTTAAAACTAAAAGCAAAAATATATAAGAAAACAATAGTTTACCTCAAGTTCTCTTTGGAGGATTGACAGCCCATACTGTCCTCTTCGAGCAGGGTTAAGTCTCACAATGGCCATGAGACACGCGCAATTCAACCAGTCCACACGCCACACCGTGTATTTCTCACGCTGAAAAGGCAATGCCGAGACAATCCAGGAACGTGTCCATTCACTCTAAAAAATGATGTGTTGGATTTACTTAAAATATATATGCACCATTTTGCATCATACTTTTTAAGTAAGTCCCAACTTGGAATAATTTTACTTAAAATTAACAAGAAAATCTTTGTTATATGTACTTAATTATTTGAGTTCACGCAACACTCTTTACTTAAAATGTATGCATCACGTTACATATATTTTTAAGTAAGAATGTTACGTGAACTCAAATATTTAAGTTTATTTTATGTAAAATTATTCCAAGTTGGGATTACTTAAAAAGTATGCTGCAAAAATGGTGCATATATCTTTTAAGTAAATCCAACACAGTGCAGGCCATGTGAGATCAAAACAAATCTTAGTTATGTTAACTTAACATTTAAGCTCATTTATATATAAAAATAAGACAATTAAATCAGTTGAACCAACCATTTTAACTTATTTTAGATCTATATTGGTCTGCTTACTGCACTGCTCCAGATAATTCAATGTCTTAAAATAAATTAAACATGCAAATCACACACAATAAAGCATTTCACTTATTTATTTTTTTACCCAAAACTTTTAAATTGCATCTTAAAATATATTCAAATAGAAAATAGTTGTTAAAATAATAATAATAGTCACAATATTACAGTTTTTCTTGGATCAAAGAAATGAAGGCTTGGTGGGCAGAAGAGACTTCTTTTAAAAATATTAAACAATCAAAAAACAGAAGTTAATGACTTTTGTCCAAAGGTTTTGAACGAATCACTTCAGAAACATTTCAATAGTAACTACTGGAAAACAGTAAAGATCTACAATCTTTATTTGAAGCTAAACTTTTGTTTAAAGGGTATTTACTAATAATTTTGAAGGTTTAATTTACTGAATTGTCGCTGTCATTTAGGAATAATATTGTGCTTGAATCAAGATTGCCATTATTTAATGATAAATCGTGCACACTGAGCTGTCAATGTGTTTTCGAATTTACATATTTGAAAGTAGGCTAACCCGCGCGAGAGCCCTGTCAGACATTCTCTGCCCGCGCCCAAGGCCCCCTTTCCTCGCGATCCATGTATAGATATTATGAGACAGAGAATATGGGAATTTGTAAATATGCAAAGTACATTTGTTTTATCCAAAACAACTCGTTAATAAAGTAGGCCTGCTACGAATCTATCCGTGGGGAGAGAGCGCCGTCTGAATTGGTCACATCCGAACGCGTCGAACGCGTCGCGTCCATAGGGTCGCGTCTGAGTTAGACGCTTGAATCTTCCGCAGCCAGTTCAAATTTTTCTACTGAGGAAGACGTTCGCGGCAAACGAGTCAACCAATTCGCGACGCCCAGCAGGAATGATGCGTCTTCGCGTCTTTGCATTGACTATGAGCTGTAATCTGCTATCGCAAATAAATAAATTCACGTTCGGTGTGAACACACCATTAATGCATATGAGCCAACGTCATGGTCATATATTTTGAAAAAAAACCCACAATAAATACTGACACTTGATTCATTCGATGGAAGCACACTTTTCAAAATCTCGCGTGCAAAACACGTATCTCATTCATTAACATGTAGACTAAACGTTTACATTTGTAACGCGTTTCTAATTGTTGATGCAAAATTCGTAGCAATTCTGAAATTCAGTTAAAAGTAAATTTCTTGACCAAAAATGCAATAAATGATCATGTGTAGGCTTACATTAAGTACAAAAAATAAGCTTACCACTTCTCAACGTCTTCACATGTGTTTCACAAAATGGCTTACATTTTTTTGTCTGGATAGGCATCAAGGGAAATTGCATATCACGTGGCTCATATAGTTACTTGAAAATGACATGCTCGATTCACTTAATTTTGACGCAATTATTGTAGTAGTTGACATGTCTTATTTTTTTTTCATTTTATTTATGCATACATTTAAGTGCACCTAGTAACTTATATTTTTGTGTTACACACACTATATATGTTAAGTAAACGTTGAAAAGTTATGAATACTTAATTTTTTATGTATGATCCAATTACTTTTATAAGTAATGCTTGTTCAGCCAACGAGATCGTTTTTTAGAGTGTTGTCGGGTTTTTTTCTTATTTTTTTTTTTTTACATTTTTCAGAACACAGGACAGCCAATACAACACTCACCGCTTCATCCATTGTTTGTTTACGTTCGTTTCCGGAAGTCACTCGCTAGTTTCGCTTTCTCGATGACATCATGCGCCGTTAAAGGCATGCGATGACTGGTCAGGAAGCAACGTGTAGTCTGACATTGTGAATTGTCCACTGACACGACAAGATTTTAGTATTTAAAATCGCGTAATCTGACACAGTGACTATCGTAACAGACAAAAAAAAAACGTGTAATCTGAACCAGGCTTAACATGTAACTAAGTTATAGAACAGCCTGTACTTGCAGATTGTAATTACACTCATGTAACAGGCAGGTACAGTTACACATTTGTAATAGGCTGAGCCGGTTACATATGTGTTACCGACTTGGAACAATGTGACAAGTACTTAAATATTATACTCGGGTCAAAAGCCTTCAGTTACAAATGGTCATTTTGTACCTTCTAAAATAAAGTGCATCAAGTTCTTAAGTGCATGAGTATCTACATACCTTATCCATCTGAATTAACCCTCTAGTTCACAGCTTAAATACATGCAGTAGCTTCTTAATTACATCGAATTTACATTTTTTTTACGCAGGTATAAGCTACGGAAAATAAAGTGTGTCAAGATTGTACTTAAGTGTACTACATGTGTATCTACAAACCTTATCCATATGTAGTTTAGTTTAAATTAGGCTTAACTCCCTCGTTCACAGCATAAATGCATGCGGTAGCTTCCTGAATTACATTACATATTACACAGGGATAAGCTACGTAAAATAAAGTGTGTCAAGAATGTACTTAAGTGTCCTTCATGTGTATCTACAAACCTTATCCATATGTAGTTTAGTTTAAATTAGGCTTAACTCCGTCGTTCCCAGCATAAATGCATTCGGTAGCTTCCTAATTACATTGCAATTACATAAAATTACACAGGGATAAGCTACGTAGAATAAAGTGCGTCAAGATTGTGCTTAAGTGTACTTCATGTCTATCTACATACCTTGAAGTACACTTAAGTACAATCTTGATACACTATTTTAGAAGATACAAAATGACCATGTGGAACTGCAGGCTTTTTTCACACCTTAGTAACATATTTAAATACTTGTTACATTGAGTAGTACACGGTACTTTTTATATAATTGCTTTGTAGATGTATGTAACTGACTCGGTCTATTACATGTGTAACAGTATCTGCCTATTACATGCGTCTAATTACAATCTGTTATTACAATGTTATTACAGTATCTACTACAAAGTAATTAATTAATTACTCTATCACGGACACCATAAAATAAAGTGTTACCAATACTTTTTTTCAATTATATGATGAGGATGATAATAATAATAATAAAGTATATTTCTGAAGTTATTAAATATTAAATTAGTCTCTGAGCTTGCATCCAATTTCATTGCATGGAAAAGAGCAGCATGAACATTCTGCTTAACTCCTTTTTCAGTATTAGCAATAACAATCATCATCCTCATTGACAACCATCACCATTATAATCATCATCATCATCACAATCATTACATTTTTTGAATGTACTAAATATTAAATTACTACTAGTTTGAGCATGATGGACAGACCCCATTCAATTTCATTCAGATATTTAGGGAGAACTTTGTTGTTGTTTTTTGGGTGGTTTTCTATTGCTCACTTGAAATAGTAAACACCTGATTATTGTGACCTCTTTAACGTTTTAAAACCTTGTCTACAAAATAATTGCTTGCATATAAAATCTGATATTTTGCACCAAAATAATCCCTTTAAAAATATACACGCATCTATATTGTTCAGCTTTCTTCCATCGTTGGAAGTTTTCAAGTTTTATCTTTGATCAGGTTGATAAATGGACACACACACACACCTACAGGCAAGGTCGCAACAGAGTCCTGAAGCTGAAGCTTTCTCTTATTCTTTTTCCATGATGAGTCATTTCACACAATGTCAAAGATATCAATATGACTAATACTTATTATGCCTTTGCATTTTCCAAAGAGCCCATTCTTATTTGAATGCATGTTTTTTTCCGTCCAGATCTAAAAAGGGACAAGGAACAAGGATGAGGGTTTTACATTCACTTGTTATTACACTGAAGGAAATGCAATGCAAGACTGACCTAGAACCAGCAACAAATGCATAAAGGCATCAATTAGTATCCTGATACTCTGTTTATAGGATCACAGATTTCAATAGCAGTGTGTGTAGCTCAATGTTTGACTCTGATAACACCCTAGCAACACCCTAGCAACCATTTAGAACATCTTGGAATGTATCAATTCCGGTTACACAAGCTTTGTGTTTGATTTAAAAAAGAAAAAATCCTGATTCATTTGGGTTTATTTTCAAATATCTACCTTGATTACATATGAAAGAGCTTAACTGTACTGTATCTGTATTTTTACAGGATTATTTACAGCTGATTAAAAACGGTGCAGGAAACACTGATTCTGGCAAAAGAAAATATCATTTTATAATATAAATATAAAGGATTAGGCGAGGATGATTACAGTTAATGAAAAAAAAACAAAAAAATCTATAACTTCGCCTAAACTGAATTGCCATTAAATGTCAGTAAGGAGTATAGGCACGTAATGAACATATGAATGAGATTGTATAAATTGTTACAAATTAGCCACCAATTTACCAAAATGTAAAATAGTTACAAATTGCGCATGATAATGTTGCAATGATATTTCCTTTAAAATAAATAATTGCAAAAATAATAATTTTACTTTATTAGCAGACTTTATTGCCACCAATACATTTTAGCAAGTACATTTTAACATTTAAACAGGCAAATATTAAGCGCTCTTGGAAATGCATTTCATTTCAAAGCAGGTGTGTAGGTCTGTTGCGTTTTATTGCACCGTTCAACTCCATTGCGGTAAAAAATAAGTAGAGAAGAGTCGTCCTTGAAGCTGTATCTTGATTTCCGATTGCATGCAAAATGTGCAAATCTTAAAAGGAAGCTTATTTCAAAGGAGAAACAGCCGCCAACAATTCAAAACTAGCCCCCGTCACCCCCCCTGAAGGTCCTGTGTGACCCAGTTTCAGGTGTGTTAGTATGAGAATCAGCTTTGCGGTTAACACATGCAAGCAGCTTTTTTTTTCTTTTTTTCAACTCAAACAGGCACACATACACTATCATGTGCTCCCAACCCCTGATATTATCTGTATAGCCTGACTCATACGCATAATCATACACATAGTATAACAAGACCAAACTAACTGAATAGCAAAGTCAGCAGTGCTGTACCACAAATAAACCTCATGGGTTTCATGAAAAGCTTTAAACGGACAAGTGTTTAAACGTCCATAATGCTCTCATATTGGAGTCCAGTTAGCATACTGATATTATAAAGTTTATTACATTCCATTTAACATTTCTGAATTTGAATTCAATTTAAATTGAGGTAGTGGACAAGATATAGAATTGCAAAAATAAGGAAGTAGAGTCAGTAAATTCCAAGAAATTCACACAGCTGTAATTTTTGCAACCTAATCTCGATTACATTTCAATTACAAACTGGTTGGTTTGTTTTATTTTATTTTATTTGTTTATTTTACAGGGACAATACTCTAAGCATTGTTACACTAGACAACTGATGCTGTGCATAGGGCATATAGCGTAAAGCTTGTTTGTGGCCCGCGTCCCTGGTTGAATTCAATTTAAATTGCTTGTTTGGTTGGATGGTTGGTTGTGGTTGGTTAGTTGGTTGATTTATTGATTGGATGGATGGTTGGTTGGTTGGTTGATTGGTTGGTTGGATGGATGCATGGATGGATGTTTGTTTGGGTGTTTTTTTGGCAGGTTGTCTTGTTGGTTGTTTGTTTGGTTATGGTTGGTTGGTTGGTTGATTGGTTGGTTGGTTGATTGGATGGTGGTTTGTTTGTTTGTTTGGATGGATTTGGATGGATGATTGGTTGGTTGGTTGATTGAATGGGTGGTTGGTTAGATAAATGGATGGTTGGATGGATGGTTTCTTGTTTGTTTGGATCGATGGATGGATTGTTGAATGGATGGTTGGTTGGAGGGATGGATGCATGATTGTTTGTATGGATTGTCTGGTTGTTTGGTTGATTGTGGTTGGTTGGTTGTATGGATGGATGGATTGGTGGTTTGTTTGCTTGTTTTGTTGGTTGTGGGTTTGTTGGATGGATGGATGGTTGGTTGGTTGATTGAATGGATGGTTGGTTAGATAAATGGATGGATGGTTGGTTGGATGATGGATGGATGGATGGATGGTTGGTTGGAGGGATGGATGGATGTTTGTTTGTTTGTATGGATTGTTTGTTTGTCTGTTTGTTTGGTTGATTGTGGTTGGTTTGTTGTATGGATAGATGGATGGATGGATGGTTTGTTTGCTTGTTTGGTTGTGGTTTGTTGGATGGATGGTTGGTTGTGTTGGATGGATGGATAGATGGATGGTTTCTTGTTTGTTTGTTATGGATGGATGTTGATTGGTTGAATGGATGGTTTGTTGGATAGATGGAGGGAGGGTTGGTTGGTTGGTTTGTTGGTTGGTTGGATGGATGCTTGGATGGATGCTTGGATGGATGCTTGGATAGATGGTTTTGTTGGTGGTTTGTACTGGACGGACACAGGCAGACAGCAATATAGAGTGTGCTGTGCTCTAAAATTCCTTCATATGAGAATGCATATGCATTTCCGAAGCATTGTTAGCCAACTATGGTCGCAAGTTCCGTTGTTATCAGCATAGTTCAACGAGTTAGTGTTTCCCGAAACCATCAATCCAAGGAACATTCGCAAACAGCATCGCAAAGTCTGTGTGGTTGGAACGACAGCTCTCGAGCCTGTGGTTAGAAGCATAGTTTCTAAATTGCAGTGACGTGAGACTTAAATCCTTGTCTTGAGCAAAATAAGCAAGCTGACATTCAGTACGAATCCGGTGCCTTTTATTTAGAATACATACAAATGTGTTTGACATCTTTGAGTTTGTTAAGATATGGAAAACACCATTTTTGCAGACTGCACATGTGCGAACATCCTCTACTAGGCTATGTAAGAGAACAAGCCTATAATTAAATCTGGAAATAAAGCAAAATAACTGAGAAAATTTGAAATATTTGATCTAATTTATATTATATTTTAATTTCATTTTGAATTTATATCAAAACATCTAGCATTAATTGGATCTCAAACAGTTTAATTAAAATAAGTTATTACTCCACCACGTGCATGATATCGTAAACCAATGTGGTTGAACACGACCTTGCGACACATGGTTTCGGAAACAGTCGTGACTAGCTGAGTCTGATTTCTTCAACAATTCATTCGTACTATGGAAGTTAAGCAGTGAGTTACGTCATTGTATGGGAAACGCACCCCTGATTTTTTGAATGGTCGTGTACTGAAAGGTTGTATTTTTCAATTGACTGGGGTTTGTTTAAAAACAAGAACAGTACTAAACTTGAAGTATCCACTACCGTCATAAAAAAAGAAAATCAGGAGCTTAACAGTTGAATTACCTATAGTGCTGATGTCTATACTGGGAAAATGCATTGAAAGGGTATTATGAGGCATCTGATAAATACTGTGAGTAATAATTTAGATCCATTGCAATGTACTTACAAAAAAATACTGATGGCGCAGTGTTAAGTGTTAATATTACCTGTGTTTAATTAAGTTTCTGAACATGTACAGAGTAGACTAATTTGGTGGATAAAAGATTTCCTTTCTTATTGTCCTCAAAGTGTGGTTGTCAACGGCAATAAAATACAGGAGCCCCATAAAGAACAAATTTATCACCTGTACTTTTTTCTTTTTAAATGTATGAGTTTTAAAAAAAGGTTTTTGAAATGCTGTTTTAGGTTTCTCACAAATGTTCATGTAGGCCTCTCAACCAATAGAAATATATCTCGATTATGGTCAGACACATCACTTGCAAAGCCACGTACAGCATACCTTTGAAATGATGTTGCCTGGCAACCAAAGGTTCACAGCCAGACTCAATAGAAAACACTTAATGGTCATAATGTCACGCTTCATGAAATATGAAAAAGATCATTTATACAATTTACGCAGTGCAATGAATGATTTCTCGCTTACAGCAGTTCTCCTTATGGCTGGTCTAATGTAGATTCTGGGCCAGGCGGTGTGTGGGTTCCCAACATGTTTAACACACTGTGCAAAGATCATTTCTGGTAATGAACTGTGAAGATTTATGATAAATATATCTAAAGTGTCTGGGCCCATTTTGTATGTTACAACATAGCAATATTGATGTAAGAACCTAATTGGATGAATGTCACATAACCTCTCAAGAACATACCAGGCTCATGTTTTACACCAAAGTCAAATAAAGTAAGAAAAAGGAAATATATTTTGCTGAAAGAACACAACATCCCGTTTTAGTAGCCTATATTACGATTCTACTTATCTGTGAAGTGTATGAACTTAAGGTTATATTGTTAAATTATTTAGTTTGCTAGTTTAAAAAAAATCATTGTGCTAGAATCATGTTTATGGAATAAAAAATCACAATCAATGTGAATCCTCGAAGTTTGAAAAAGGCTGGACACTTTAATGAGGATTGTTGAAGAAAGTGTGTTTAAATGTCAAGATGTCACAATGGGGGAACAAAAACATGTATTCTTCTAAAAATAGAAGTGAAAAGTTCCCTTTCATCTTTAGTAATTCTTATGAATAAGGCCAGAAATATACAGGAATGCAGATGCATCTGATTAGCCGATTCATACCAAGTGTGCCGTCCGTGTATGCCCACTGTAACTTGCACACTTGTACATACTTAATGTAATTGTACTTATGTGGTTAATATATGTATACTATAGACATGATGTAGCCCGCCCCTTTTCAGCTCTGCGCTCATTGTGTTCGGTCTTACGGTTTGTATTGCCACAGCATGAAGGGAAGATCTTATGGATTAATGAATAAACCGCTCTTCCAATCTAGTGACATTTGAAATGGCTTCCGCTTCAAACATTACAGAGCCCATGATAACTTTCGTTAACTCTGCAATAAGTAAATCCACTTCACCAGCTAATTACTCTTCAATAGCGATGTCATAGAAATATACAGAACTACCGCAAAATGGAAGTTCAAGACAAAATTTTAAGGATGGGTGGATGGAAGGAAGGAAGGAAGGAAGAAGAAAGGAAGGAATAGGTGGATGGATGGATGGATGGATGGATGGATGGATGGGTGATGGGTGGATGGGTGGGTTTTGGATGGATAGATGGGTGGGTGGGTTTTGGATGGATAGATGGATGGATGGATGGATGGATGGATGGATGGGTGGGTGGGTGGGTGGGTGGATGTGGAATGAGTAGGCGATGGATGGATGGGGACGGATGGATGGAATGGGTGGATGGATAGATTGTAACACCTGAACATTACACCAACAGGGGCTGCAATGGCATCACATTCTAAATAGAGTAGATATTAGTAAGGAGTTGGTCCCCTCTTTGCTGCTATAACAGCTTTCACTCCTTTGGGAAGGCTTTCCACGTGATTTTGGAGTCTTTCTGTGATAATCTTTCCCCATTCATCCAGTAGAGCACTTGTGAGGTCAGGCACTGATGATGGACAAGACTGGGGCTCTCTTGCCTCTGGGAATGAGTTGATTGTCCTTGGAAAATGTTGCATCTTGGCTCTGAGAAAGTGTGACCAATCAATTGGCAGGATTCCACAATTAAAGAGAAAGGCGAGGGAAGTAAAACCTATTTGTGGGAAGCAGGAGGGGTGAATACCAGAAAAATAAGTCACTTGGTTATTGTGAAATAACAGATTAGAAAAATGTATAAAAATAGAGAGACAAGTTCAGATGTCCTGCAGGCATCTCTGCTTTTCCCAATAAAGTCTGAACTGAATGTACTTATCCCTGGGGCTTAATTTGCAAGAAAGAGATTACTTTTCTTCACAACAGTATTGCTAAAGTACTGGAAGTAAGTGGCCTATAGATCAACCACTGAAAAACAGCCTGTACACTTATCCCTCCTCCAACAAACTAAAAAGTTGGCACTATGCAGTCTGACAGGTAACTTTCTCCTGGGATCTGCCAAACCCAGACTCGCCATCAGAGAAGTGTGATTCATCACTCCACAGAACACATTTCCACTGTTTTAGAGACCAGTGGCAGCGTGCTTTTACACCACTCCATCCGACACTTGACATTGGACTTAGTGATGTGAGGCTTCCATGCAGCTTTGGATCATGGAAACCTATTCCATGAAAGCTCCTGCCGCACAATTTTTGTGCTGATATTGATGCCAGTATTGATGCTTAGATTTAGCTGTATTTGGCTGAGCAGTAGTTTGGCTGGCTCGCCAATGTATTAGAGAAATAAGTAAGCTTTACCCAAGTTCTTGTGGGGAGAAGAATTTATTAAAGGTAGTTGTGTCGTTATTATTCGCAAAAATGTTAGCGTCAGACTTCAAAGATTCTGTGGAACAGGACTTTATACCTGTTACGAACAATAGTGCATCTGACTAAAGATAACTGAAATAGACTTAATCTTTCAGTAGAAGTTTGGAACTCATCAGCTATGGAATGAGCATTGGTGATTTTACGCAGTATGCTCTTCGGCATTCAGTGACCGGTTCACTCTGTGACTTAACGCGATCTTCCGTTTTGTGGAAGTTGCTGCCATTGCGAAGCGCTTCCAGTTTCCAATAATATCACGAACTGATAAAGGTCCCCTGACATGGGGTTATTTTATTATTTTATAATGTTTCCTGGGTTGCCCTTATAATGTTAGTATGTTTTTTAGATCAAAAATAGTCAATTTAGAAATAAAAGGCAATTTTCCTAGCCTGATTTTAGCCTGTGATTTGAACTCTGTTTGAAGGGGCGTGTCTGCTGTGGGATTCAGTGTAACCGCCCTCTGCTGTGATTGGCTGACATGCTTGCATATGAAATAGACACATATTACATGTGAAACTCTCTCAAATACTTTTTACAACAGCTATTATACGTTTTTACTATTACATCTATTGAGATTACCGAATTGTGAAGTTTTTGAAGTATTTAGATCTATTCCCATCACATAAAATGTTGCCGTGATGAGCATTGAGCAAGCAGAGGACAGTCTGTTGATCGCGAGAATGCAGTTTCTGCTCTCTCTAATGCTTTCACCAATGCAGACATGATGATGTACAGTAAGAGCTTCATTGTGCAGTGTAACGCGCGTCATTGATTTCATAACGAGTTGTCCAGATAAACTTGCGCTGTGTGGAAAGATTGTTCTTTGATCGCTTTCTGTATAATTTGTTCAGAATTGAAATACGATTATTTTCATCCTACTAAAAGAAACGATGTGAAGTTGATATTTTAGTCACTGGCTTGACTTACTAATGCATTAACAGTATTGAACGATTTTGAGAGAAAGATCAACTTATGATCATTTCATCGCCATCTTCTGAACCAGCAATGCAAGTTTGAGAGGAGCGCCCCTAACAAATCTCGCGAGAAAGGCAACTTTACAGCAACAACGTCACACACATCAACAACAACACGAAGCACGAAAGACGCTTGTGCGCATTTCAGACATGATATTCGACAATTTGAAAAAGCAAAGAAAATGTGGTCGGAATTGACTAGAGAAAAGAGAATGAGCCTCTCGCTAAACCCCTAAATAAATGCATCGATCCGCAAGTTTTGTTTGAAGAGCGCGTCTGAGTGAAGACTGCACGCACGCCTCCACAAGAGACACTATGTATCAGCGTCAGCGTTTCTTCAACGCGTCTTTGTGTTCACACCCAGAGCGATTTCGCTGACGATGAGCTCGAGTGAACATGCAAATTTCATTCCCTGACATTAGATGGCGCCAATTTGCTCTCCAATACCACTCCATAACAGTTCTCTTTAATCAAGATATTTGTAGTCGCTGTTAACGTTTGTCATATAATTCTTTATGTTCTAACACCAACGAAAACAGCAAGCTCTACATTCATCTTGCCTTGCATCTTCTTCATCTTATTTCTTCCTGGCTGTGTAGACGGCGACGCATATATCTTCTTTGCCGTTGCATATGTGTGCTCGGCAAAACCGTTACTGTAACTTTAGAAGTTCCAAACACGTGAGCAAAAGCGCCAATCTCATTGGTCGGATACGTTTTTGATGCGGCGCATCAAACTAAAAAAAAAAACGAACCAGAGGCAGTTTTTTTTAACAATGACGCTTTTACGTGTGGCATTTTACGCGCGGTGTGCGAACAATCACATTGGCGCCCTTTGTTTAGTCACGAGGCGTTAAACGTCGGCAAAATAACGCGCGAAATTCGTCCCGGTGTGAACAGGCGCTATGGCAGAGTATTTACGACAGTAATGTTAAATACAAATACTCCACAGCGACTCTAGGGGTCGCTGTTTGACAAAAAACGGAATTCCTGCATAGCATGCCTTTTAAGCATATTGTTGTCGTGTAGAGTCAGACATAGCCTTAGAGAAATGTTCATGGCAGAAAAAAACCCTCTAGTTGTTATGTAATATCATCTGAGTGTGTGAGTGCTGTAAATAGGCCATGTAATATTGCCTAATGTTTCCCGGAAATGACTTTGTTCCCATTGGGGTGACTAAGTTTACATTTGTTTCAAATTCTCTGGAAATCACAGTCAAGTATAAACTATGCAGTTGTATAATTTTATTATTGAAGGAATGTTCCGGGAGAGCATCAGTCTTCTTAGATTAGCCACAGAAAATAATTTTGACACTGTCAGTTTGAAAAAAATAAGCAAGTCACATTTACATTGGAAATCTATGGGGCAAGACATTGCACTGAGATGAACATTAAAATACACACTGTTACTAATGTTCAGCAACTACTACATGTTAACATAAAACTAGATTGATAAAATCACTCACTCGCTTCTTGTTACTGCCTTGTCCCATAGACTTCCATTGAAAGTGCACTTTTACATGCAATTTTTGTTCATTTTTACAAACTAAGTCTAATTTTTTGTTTGTGGCAATAGACATCTGCAGGTATTTCAAACATTTGTAATTTTTAATTATTGCAATAATGGAAATGAAAGTTTATGATTGCAGACAATATTTCAATAGCAGTTAATCAATTTTTTATACATTCTACTCGTGAAATGATCCAATTGTGTCGTAAAACAGAGAAGTAAAAAATATATCACTATGAAAGCGTTTACAAACCAAAAAATATATATAGAAAACATCCAATGTTGCATAGATCAATAACACATTTACATAAAATATAGATAGGCCATTGACAAAAGGCAACTCTTCAAAAATTCACTTTCCCTTGTATTCTAAATGTGTTACAACAGGCTTGTACGTTTGGGAAAACAAATGTGTGTATGGTTATGTATGCAGCCAACATTCATGCACATAAATATGTACATCTCAGCATACACACATAATATGTTTATATCAAATATCACTCCTGATATTAATAATAGTCCGTAATTCATAATGCCCAAGTTGCCCAAAGCAGATTTAAAGGTGTTAAAGGGATACTCCACTTTTTTTGGAAATACGCTCATTTTACAACTCTCCAGAGTTAAAACAGTTGAGTTTCACCGTTTTTGAATTCATTCAGCCGATTTTCTGATATTTAGAAGAATATCAGTAAGCAGACCGTTTCTGGTCTCATTGACTTCCATAGTATATTTTTTTTCCTACAATGGACGTCAATGAGACCAGAAACTCTCTGGTTACTGATATTCTTCTAAATATCAGAAAATCGGCTGAATACATTCGAAAACGGTAAAACTCAACTGTTTAACTCTGGGGAGTTGTAAAATGAGCATATTTCCAAAAAAAGTGGAGTATCCCTTTAAATCTCCACTCACCTGACAAACACGACAAACTTTATAAAAATAGTTTATCGGAACAAAATAAATATTACAAATATATTAGTTCACTTCCGAAGTTAATACTTCATATATAATTGGCCGTTATAAATATAATTTGGTCTTGAAAGATTTCATATAGTTCTGCAGTGAACTCAGGGACTGGAATGTTTTTTTTTCACAGTTTAGATGAATCCTCGTTCCCTCTCGTTGTCTTCTTCCTATAGATACTTTTTCCGAAACCAAACCTAAACCTCCACTTGTTTGGTAAGTCTTCTTCAGGGATTCAGCACACCACCTTGCTGAAAGACGAAACTCTTGAAGCTGAGACCAGGTAGTCTGGTCTATTTAGATGGCTTTAGAGAGGTTTTGGGAACTTGACCAGCGGGCCAACCAGCTAAATCAACTAAACACCAGTTTGACTAGGCTGGGAGACCAGCTAGACCCGCAGCCTTCACCTTTAAACTTCTTTCTTGTGCAGGGAAAGCATATTCCTTGACTCAATCTCTTATTCCAATCCATTCGGTATGAGGCAACCTGAGGTTTCCTGATGGATGGAACGACTCCTTACATCCCCTGAGTATCATAGGTTTCTGTCGGTCTGCGTCCGCCGAGGCTAAACGTTAGCTTAGTTAGCGTACTGGGAGTAGAAGGCCACTTTGACTCGCTCGATTTGATGGCAAAGTTTGATGGCGGGGCCAAGCTTTAGGTCCATGCATTCTTGGACTGTAGGAAGTGTCAGCAGCAGCAAGGCCTGTCCATCAATGTCCTTGAGAGGGAACAAACACGTACGAGTTAGCATGGATATTCGATTTTATTTGAGAGATTTAGCTTGTTCTTGTTTGCTTCAGTTGTACACACCATAGTACATGTATGATTTGAAAGTAGACCAAGAATGTTTATTAATAAAGTAAAAAGGGTCAATTTTGATTTTCTGTTGGCTACATAGAAAGCAAAGCCAACAAAGCCCCCAAAAAAGCCATTAACCCTCAGGTGCTCTTCGTTTCGGAGTCACACTTGTTATCTTCCCGGTCAAAAGTGACCGGACACCTAAAAATTAAATTTTCTCCATCCCAGTTAAACCAATGCAATTTTTTTTGTTCTATAAGATTTATTCTTTGTAATTTAGTATTTTGAGACAATTTGATTGAATTTATTAATATTTTTATTAATATTATGGTCTATTTTTACCATGGAAAAATATATATATATTTCTATATATATTCTTTTTTTTTTTTTTTTTAATTATTAATGCAGTATTTTAGTTTCATATAGAGTCTAGGCCTTCAGAAAAAAATATTTGTTGAAGAAAATTAGCACCATCTGGTTACAGTATAGAGTGTGGGTGGGTTTGCCTGTTTTGCACTCTAGATGTTGTAGAGTGTCACACCTTTCCTGTGGTGTACTTTTTTTTTTAATTGTGGCCGATTTATAGATTGCACGTACAAAAATTCAGAGAATTTATTTTTTGTCAATTTCCTATTCTTTTTCTATGGGTCGGTCATTTTTGCCCGAAGAGCACAAGTGTGACTTTTTTTTTTACGACCACTTAGCATGCTTGGATCATACCTCAATTTTTTTTTTGTATTCACATACATAATGCCATAAAAGTCACCAAGTTTCATAACATTTCAATGAAGCTGTGTTTTTTTTTAGAAATTCTAAACAGAACATTTTTTGGTCAGAAATGACCGAAGAGCACCTGAGGGTTAAAAGTCAAAGAAGAGCCCCGTACAGTAAAGGTGGATGTCCTGTACCTGCTCTTGGAATATCTTTGCTAGTGAGGCACAATCTGTGGACGTGATGAACTCAACCACATCAGATACACTCCATTCCAAAGGATTCCTCTCCAACACCAGACGATCTTCCTCTTCAAAACTCTCCGTCTACACACAGGCACACTTCACTTTAGCTAATATAAGTTGACTCTAGGCGTTCATGAAATGAAAGGTATATATAAGTTTAGGGAATAATTCACACAAAAGGTTCTATAGTGTACCTTAGTGTTTGTGTGGTTGGCCGTCTGGTTCTGGCTGCAGGAAACCGAGCGTGTGGTTCTTCTGGAGAGGACCTGTCGGAGGTGTCCGTATGGACGCCCTGCGCTGAAGAGCCGCACGGCGGGAGAGGTCTTCCTCTCCTCGGGGCGTCCTGGGCAGAGGCCTCCTTCACGGAGCGAGTTGGAACTGGCCTCACTGCCCCACTCCTCAAAATCCTCTTCTTCATCGTCATAGTAATAATCACTATCCTATAAAGACACAGTGGAGGAACAGTGTTACGTATTTTCATATTTACATTTGTCCATAAGGGTGTAATTTCACATAAGGGTGTGATATTTCCCCAAGCAGATTATGCATCAATTTACTTTAAGATGCTTTGTGCATTACTACTAGCCTGGCATGACTGCGGCAAAAATGACAAGTTGATCGTTTCGCCACTGCTTTTTTGTAACAGCGCAGGCGGCGCCGGCCGTATCCGAGGATGACGACTAAAACAGAGTATGTCCGAGCTTGCTCTTACCGTCTCAACTCTGTCGTCATTATGTTAAGCCCGCCCGTCGACTCTATACACGATGTGATTGGCCCTAACAGAGTTTGGTTTTTCCGCTTCGAAAGTCAACGGAGAGTTGCTGGACCACACTTTGCGGCAAAATAATTTTTGCCGCCGGGTGCGTTGTGAGATTTCTAGGCTACATTACTACACTATTGACAGTAACCTTTTTTTAACCAAATTTTGGTAATGTGACCACGCCTTTAACAAGGTTTGATGTGCTAAAGCATTAATTAATTTAATCTTTTTCATGTTGGTCAGAAGTTTTATTCCAAAAAGTTTTTGTTTTTAGTTGGCTAGTGTATCACACTACAAAAAAAAGATATATTACAAATACAAATGTTAAGATATTTGCAAATTTGCTCAAGTAATTTATTTGATTTTACGGTTTAGATATTTTGACTGAAAAAAATACTGATTTAAATAATAATTTCAAATTTTTAGCTCCGCCCACAACAAATCTAATTGGTCCAAGTACCGTTTGCATACAGTAGTTAATGAAACAAAGTATGCTGTGATTGGCTGTGATTTTGTCACTTTGTGAAACATTTACTGTGTAGTGTGCAGGTGCCTCAAACATATTATTTAAAAAGTATGCACTTGCATACTTGAGTAGGTTTCATGAGTTACAATTGAAAGTATGTGTTGTTGTCTGAGTTGAAATGGTTTGGCAGACCTGAGGTGACTCGTGGTGTGGTATCCCACAATAGAAGAGCGCCGTTTCTTCTGGACAAAGATGGCTTTGCGTTTCTTCGGCGTCGTGCTGGTTTGGTCATGTCACCGTCCTGAGCATCTCTCCTAAACTCTGGCGACCAACTTTCCTCTCTTTGTAATACGCTACATCAGGGGGTAATGTATGCATAAGACACGACACTATTCTGGCCAGTTGGAAAAAAGCTACATGTAAGTCTGAGTGCATCTGCGTGTGTTTTTGGAGAAAATAATACCTTGCGCTTGTGAAACCTGTGATTTTAACTCCAAGTTAGAGAAAACATGACTTTTCATTGTTGTAGGAATAAAACCTCACTGTACTTTGGTCTGGTCTGACTGGAGCAGTTTTCAGGGCAAGTGTCGGACACGTATGTTGGGCCAAACAGATTCTGACAACACTGGAGTCTCTGCAAACTCGACGAACAAAACTCCGATACTTGATCCGCTGTTCGGACGATTCTCATGGTGGAGCGATAGCTTTTCCCTTTATATCTAGAAACAAGCAAATGTGTTTCACTGCAGAACTAGTTTCCACCATCTAGAACATTATGAAAATTACATTTTACATATTCACCACACATGACTATGCTAATCAGCTGGCTTAAAAACCTCATTATGCAAATGAAGGAAAGCTCTCTGTTCATTATGATTGCACAATTCAATTCTGTTTGTTTGCTAATATATCAGTAATATTATTGGTTGGATTTCTATGTTTTATTGAGACTTTCCATAGACATAATAATTTTTCTATCCACTAATCCTAAACCTACCATAATAGAAAACGTTCTGCATTTTTACATAAAGAAACATAATTTAGGATTATTTAGAAGCTGTTTTCCTTCCTTTTATTGATAGGATTAATCTGTGTAAATTAAAATTACGATAGCTTCATGGTAAAAACATGAGCGTGTGTGTGTGTGTTCATACTTGGCTTTCAGGGTTTCCTCCTGACAGTTCCACTGTGGGTCTTCCACCATCTGTAGTTCTGGAGCACACGGCCGGGTTTATATGCTGAGTTTATTAACATTGTCAGAATCTGCAAGAAAATAACTAAACATCAGTCTGTTTATTTCATGAATCATGCAACAGAAATATATTAGTGCTGTCAAACGATTAATGCATCCAAAATAAAAGGTAATCTTCAATGGCAAATGAAGATTACCTATTAATTGTCATTTAAGTGAAATTACTGAACTTAAATATACAAGCTTGATAAAAATGGTCATTTTAGAAGAAAATTTCAAATGGCACTTAGAGGCTTTTGCATCTGAACTCTTCACACACATATATATATATATATATATATATATATATATATATATATATATATATACATATACATACATACACACACACACACACACACACACAGTGCACCCACATATATTATGTAAACACAAACTTTTATTTTAGATGCGATTAATCGCGACTTAATCGTTTGACAGCCCTTAAAATATATATACAAACAAATTCAGACATACAACAAATGGATATACACTACAGCTAAAATAACCACATATGTGTACCTACTGTAATATGAAGTACATGCGAGTTGTCAGTGTGACAACAACTGACAATTAAAAACTACGTATATTAACAGTGTTGTGTACTTGAGACTCCGGACTCGGCCTTTGAGTCCATATTTTTAATGGACTCGGTCTTGTCATTCGATTCAGTGTGCATTTTGACTCCGGAATTGACTTGTACTCAAACATATTACGACTCTTTGACTCAATCCTCTATGGTCTCGATCTCCGACTCCGGACTCAATCCTCTCATGGTCTCGGTCTCCGATTTCGCACTCCAACTCTCTTGTGTCTCGGCCTCTACTTCGGATTCAATCCTCTATGGTCTCGACTCGGACTCAATCCTCTATGGTCTCGAACTCGGACTCAATCCTCTATGGTCTCTCGACTTCAGACTCGATCTCTCTATGGTCTCGAGCTCTCGATTCGGACTCAATCTCTCTTGGTCTCGGTCTCAATTCGGACTCAATCCTCTATGGTCTCCGTCTCAACTCGGACTCAATCCTCTATGGTCTCGAACTTCGAACTCAACCCTCTATGGTCTCGGTCTCGACTTCGGACTCTAACTCTCTTTGGTCTCGGTCTCGACTCGGACTCAAATCCTCTATGGTCTCCGTCTCGACTCGCGACTCAATCCTCTATGGTCTCCGTCTCAACTCGGACTCAATCCTCTATGGTCTCCGTCTGACTCAGACTCAATCTCTCTATGGTCTCAACTTCGGACTCAATCCTCTATGGTCTCGGTCTCGATTCGGACTCAGACTCTCTTTGGTCTCGGCCTCGACTTCGGACTCAATCCTCTATGGTCTCGACTCGGACTCAATCCTCTATGGTCTCGACTCGGACTCAATCCTCTATGGTCTCGGTCTCGATTCGGACTCGACTCTCTTTGGTCTCGGCCTCGATTCGGACTCAATCCTCTATGGTCTCCGTCTCAACTCGGACTCAATCCTCTATGGTCTCGACTCCGGACTCAATCCTCTATGGTCTCTCGGTCTCAATTCGGACTCGACTCTCTTTGGTCTCGGCCTCGACTTCGGACTCAATCCTCTATGGTCTCGTCTCGACTCGGACTCAATCCTCTATGGTCTCGACTCGGACTCAATCCTCTATGGTCTCCGTCTCGACTCAGACTCGAATCCTCTATGGTCTCGACTCGGACTCAATCCTCTATGGTCTCAAACTTCGGACTCAATCCTCTATGGTCTCCGTCTCGACTCAGACTCAATCCTCTATGGTCTCCGTCTCAACTCGGACTCAATCCTCTATGGTCTCGACTCGGACTCAATCCTCTATGGTCTCGAACTCGGACTCAATCCTCTATGGTATTGGCCTCGACTCGGACTCAATCGCTCTATGGTCTCAACTCGGACTCAATCCTCTATGGTCTCGACTCGGACTCAATCCTCTATGGTCTCGAACTCGGACTCAATCCTCTATGGTCTTCGAACTCGGACTCAATCCTCTATGGTCTCGGACTACTCGGACTCAATCCTCTATGGTCTCGAGCTCGGACTCAATCCTCTATGGTCTCGGACTCGGACTCAATCCTCTATGGTCTCGACTCTCTTGGTCTCGGTCTCGACTCTCTTGGTCTCGGTCTCGAACTCAGACTTAATCCTCTATGGTCTCGAGTCTCAGACTCGACTCCTCTATGGTCTCGGCCTCAACTCAGACTCAATTCTCTATGGTCTCGACTCGGACTGAAACCTCTATGGTCTCGATCTCGGAACTCGCCTCTCTTTGGTCTTTTAAAAAAAAACATTTAAAAAATAACTAAAAAACATATTGATTAAAAATTCGCAGTGCGTCAAATTCCTATATTAGATGGATATGATCGTA
This sequence comes from Hybognathus amarus, assembly GCA_030378365.1. Lineage (NCBI taxonomy): Eukaryota > Metazoa > Chordata > Actinopteri > Cypriniformes > Leuciscidae > Hybognathus > Hybognathus amarus. The sequence goes on from JAQIUQ010005229.1 coordinate 63,499, forward strand.
CCTCTTTGAGGACTACAGCACACTTTCCGGGCCCCACGGCCTTTGGTAACTCAGCGATTCGGCCCTTGTTGAGATACGGACCAGAGAAACAGCGATGATTGATGAAGAGCTGAGAACAACAGTACTTTCCATTCACCAAACCTAAACAACACAAACACAGTAGATTCGCGATATCAGCACAAAATCCATTTGTGAAGACAGTGGTTATAGGACAAATGTAGTAGTAAATATGTAGAATATGTAGTAAATATCTCAAACCTGTATCCATGGCCATGGATGGGCACGGGTTAAGAGGGGTATCAGGAGGCTGTGACGGAGCCAACCTAAAAAAAATCAATCAACCAATCATCAAATGATATTATGGACAAAAAAAACAACAGATTAAAACAGGAAGAAGAAGAATCACATGCATTATGTTTAGGTTAAAAGTCCCATGCTTTATAGCAACACAAACACAAAGGCTCATGGGTAAAAATGTCCGCCAGAGGAGTACAACATCTACTCACTGTTTTTCAGGCTGAACAACGGCAATCTTCTTCTGAGGCGAACCTGAAAACACCATAAAAATACAAAAAAAAAACATGACACACAGGGCAACATAGGGAAGTTTCAGGGATGTTTGTGTGTTCTCTAAAAAGAAATACCATGAAATTCTTAGAAGTCTTGTTTGGATTACTTTTAATATATGCACCACATAAGGACTGGATAAATTTACTTTCTTTCTTTCTTTTTTTAAAATATATTTCTATATTTAAAATGCCAGTGCATTCTAGACCCCTCATATTTAACAGAGATGACCATGCGGACCGAGACGTGTAGCTGAAGAGGTACAGATATCACTGTATTCCAAAGTTTCCAATTTTTGAAAGCTGATTTACAAATTCGTATGTGAGAAGATAGCAGATAAGAATATGTCCTAGCATTACTGCTTCAGTTGAACGCGACCTTTTACATTCAAGATAAAATGCCCGTAGTAAAGTAAAGTAGATATGTCCATATTTTGGATTTAGCATTATTTATTTGATTATCTAGTGATTTTTTTATGTCTTATCAAACTGCTTGGAGTGTCCATAGAAATTTTGCTAAAATGCTTAATTATAATTTAAGATGGGCAACAAATTGCATAGGGATATAATAATTATCCAAAATAAAAGTTTGTGTTTACATTATAGGTGTGTGTAATTGTTTTCTAAATTTAAATACACACACATGCACATATATATTCAAGAAATCTTCATGT
>JAQIUQ010005231.1:0-103234 GCA_030378365.1 Hybognathus amarus
CAACATCTAATGTCTAGGTTGGTGCATTAAAGAATATGCACGCAATAACATGTTCCTCTGTGCAATGAAAAGAAAACATATTAATGTGTTTCATTGCATGCATACCATATCTAACTTGTTCCTCCTTGCAATGAAAAGACATAGCGTGATTTTGCATGCATTTCTATTTTACAAACTAATTTGTACACAGACTAGAAAACATCACATAAGCTTTCACTTTACAGTGCATTCAATACTCGTTCCTTTGTGCAACGCAGAGATGTGCTGTTGTACACTTTGTTGCGCAATAAAACGTTGTGCGTTGAATAATAAAGCAAATGTAGTAATATGCACTTTGATGCAGTTCAGTGTTTTCAGGAGCCAACCCAATTCCGTAGTGCATTGAATAGATAACGAGTTAGTTATTGTATGCATTGTGAAAACGACAGCTCATGTGATGTTTTCTCGTCTGTGCATACAATCAAACGTTTTGCATTGAAGAATAACAATAATACACATGCTGTTTTGCATGCTTTTCCACAATTCAACTAACGTATTCAGTTGTGAAAGTGAAGGCAAATCATTGCCTTCGTTAGGGTCATTTGTGAAAACATAACATCTAAGTTGTGCATTAAAGAATATGCACGCAATAACTAACCTGTTCCTCTGTGCAATGAAAAGAAAACACCTAATATGTGTTTCATTGCAAGCATACCATATCTAACTTGTTTCTCCTTGCAATGAAAAGACATAGCGTGATTTTGCATGCATTTCTATTTTACAAACTAATTTGTGCACCGACTAGAAAATATCACATAAGCTGTCGCTTTACAGTGCATACAATACTCGTTCCTTTGTGCAACACAGAGATGTGCTGTTGTACCCTTTGTTGCGCAATAAAACGTTGTGCATTGAATAATAAAGCAAATGTAGTAATATGTACTTTGATGCAGTCCAGTGTTTCAAGAACAAACCCATTCCGTAGTGCATTAAATAGATAACAAGCTAGTTATTTTATGCATTGTGAAAACGACTGCTCATGTGATGTTTTCTCGTCTGTGCATACAATCAAACGTTGTGCATTGAGATAACAATAATAACACATGCTTTCGCATGCTTTTCCACACTTCAGCTAACTTATTCAGTTGTGTAACTGAAGAGAACTCATTGCCTTAGTTGTTGCATTTGTGAAAAAAAACACATCTAACGTCTAACGGTTGGTGCATTAAAGAATATGCACGCAATAACTAACCTGTTCCTCACTGCAATGAAAAGAAAACACCTAATATGTGTTTCATTGCATGCATACCATATCTAACTTGTTTCTCCTTGCAAATTAAAAGATAGCGTGATTTTGCATGCATTTCTATTTTACAAACTAATTTGTGCACCGACTAGAAAATATCACATAAGATATCGCTTTACAGTGCATACAATACTCGTTCCTTTGTGCAACGCAGAGATGTGCTGTTGTACCCTTTGTTGCGCAATCAAACGTTGAAGAATAAAACATATGTAATATGCACTTTGATGCAGTTCAGTGCTTTCAAGACCCAACCCATTCCGTAGTGCATTGAATAGATAACGAGTTAGTTATTGTATGCGTTGTGAAAACGACAGCTCATGTGATGTTTTCTCGTCTGTGCAAACAATCAAACGTTTTGCATTGGAGAGTAACAGTAATAACACATGCTTTTTTGCAATGCTTTTCCACACTTCATCTATCTTATTCAGTTGTGTAAGTGAAGGCAACATTGCCTTAGTTGTTGCATTTGTGAAAACACAACATCTAACGTCTAACGGTTGGTGCATTAAAGAATATGCACGCAATAACTAACAAGTTCCTCTGTGCAATGAAAAGAAAACACCTAAATATGTGTTTCATTGCAAGCATACCATATCTAACTTGTTCCTCCTTGCAAATGAAAAGACAGCGTGATTTTGCATGCATTTCTCTTTTACAAACTAATTTGTACACTGACTAGAAAACATCACATAAGCTGTCGCTTTACAGTGCATACAATACTCGTTCCTTAGTGCAACACAGAGATGTGCTGTTGTACCTTTGTTGCGCAATCAAACGTTGTGCAATGAAAAATAAAACACATGTAATATGCACTTTGATGCAGTTCAGTGTTTTCAAGACCCAACCCAATCCGTAGTGCATTGAATAGATAACTAGTTATTGTATGCATTGTGAAAACAACAACTCATGTGAGGTTTTCTCTCTGTGCATATTACAATCAAACGTTGTGCAATTAATAATAACAATAATAACACATGCTTTCGCATGCTTTTCCACACTTCAACTAACTTATTCAGTTGTTTAACTGAAGAGAAATCATTGCCTTAGTTGTTGCATTTGTGAAAAAAAAACACATCTAACGTCTAACGGTTGGTGCATTAAAGAATATGCACGCAATAACTAACCTGTTCCTCACTGCAATGAAAAGAAAACACCTAATATGTGTTTCATTGCATGCATACCATATCTAACTTGTTTCTCCTTGCAAATTAAAAGATAGCGTGATTTTGCATGCATTTCTATTTTACAAACTAATTTGTGCACCGACTAGAAAATATCACATAAGATATCGCTTTACAGTGCATACAATACTCGTTCCTTTGTGCAACGCAGAGATGTGCTGTTGTACCCTTTGTTGCGCAATCAAACGTTGAAGAATAAAACATATGTAATATGCACTTTGATGCAGTTCAGTGCTTTCAAGACCCAACCCATTCCGTAGTGCATTGAATAGATAACGAGTTAGTTATTGTATGCGTTGTGAAAACGACAGCTCATGTGATGTTTTCTCGTCTGTGCAAACAATCAAACGTTTTGCATTGGAGAGTAACAGTAATAACACATGCTTTTTTGCAATGCTTTTCCACACTTCATCTATCTTATTCAGTTGTGTAAGTGAAGGCAAATCATTGCCTTAGTTGTTGCATTTGTGAAAACACAACATCTAACGTCTAACGGTTGGTGCATTAAAGAATGTGCACGCAATAACTAACCTGTTCCTCACTGCAATGAAAAGAAAACACCTAATATGTGTTTCATTGCATGCATACCATATCTAACTTGTTTCTCCTTGCAAATTAAAAGATAGCGTGATTTTGCATGCATTTCTATTTTACAAACTAATTTGTGCACCGACTAGAAAATATCACATAAGATATCGCTTTACAGTGCATACAATACTCGTTCCTTTGTGCAACGCAGAGATGTGCTGTTGTACCCTTTGTTGCGCAATCAAACGTTGAAGAATAAAACATATGTAATATGCACTTTGATGCAGTTCAGTGCTTTCAAGACCCAACCCATTCCGTAGTGCATTGAATAGATAACGAGTTAGTTATTGTATGCGTTGTGAAAACGACAGCTCATGTGATGTTTTCTCGTCTGTGCAAACAATCAAACGTTTTGCATTGGAGAGTAACAGTAATAACACATGCTTTTTTGCAATGCTTTTCCACACTTCATCTATCTTATTCAGTTGTGTAAGTGAAGGCAACATTGCCTTAGTTGTTGCATTTGTGAAAACACAACATCTAACGTCTAACGGTTGGTGCATTAAAGAATATGCACGCAATAACTAACAAGTTCCTCTGTGCAATGAAAAGAAAACACCTAATATGTGTTTCATTGCAAGCATACCATATCTAACTTGTTCCTCCTTGCAAATGAAAAGACAGCGTGATTTTGCATGCATTTCTCTTTTACAAACTAATTTGTACACTGACTAGAAAACATCACATAAGCTGTCGCTTTACAGTGCATACAATACTCGTTCCTTAGTGCAACACAGAGATGTGCTGTTGTACCTTTGTTGCGCAATCAAACGTTGTGCAATGAAAAATAAAACACATGTAATATGCACTTTGATGCAGTTCAGTGTTTTCAAGACCCAACCCAATCCGTAGTGCATTGAATAGATAACTAGTTATTGTATGCATTGTGAAAACAACAACTCATGTGAGGTTTTCTCTCTGTGCATATTACAATCAAACGTTGTGCAATTAATAATAACAATAATAACACATGCTTTCGCATGCTTTTCCACACTTCAACTAACTTATTCTGTTGTTTAACTGAAGAGAAATCATTGCCTTAGTTGTTGCATTTGTGAAAAAAAACACATCTAACGTCTAACGGTTGGTGCATTAAAGAATATGCACGCAATAACTAACCTGTTCCTCACTGCAATGAAAAGAAAACACCTAATATGTGTTTCATTGCATGCATACCATATCTAACTTGTTTCTCCTTGCAAATTAAAAGATAGCGTGATTTTGCATGCATTTCTATTTTACAAACTAATTTGTGCACCGACTAGAAAATATCACATAAGATATCGCTTTACAGTGCATACAATACTCGTTCCTTTGTGCAACGCAGAGATGTGCTGTTGTACCCTTTGTTGCGCAATCAAACGTTGAAGAATAAAACATATGTAATATGCACTTTGATGCAGTTCAGTGCTTTCAAGACCCAACCCATTCCGTAGTGCATTGAATAGATAACGAGTTAGTTATTGTATGCGTTGTGAAAACGACAGCTCATGTGATGTTTTCTCGTCTGTGCAAACAATCAAACGTTTTGCATTGGAGAGTAACAGTAATAACACATGCTTTTTTGCAATGCTTTTCCACACTTCATCTATCTTATTCAGTTGTGTAAGTGAAGGCAACATTGCCTTAGTTGTTGCATTTGTGAAAACACAACATCTAACGTCTAACGGTTGGTGCATTAAAGAATATGCACGCAATAACTAACAAGTTCCTCTGTGCAATGAAAAGAAAACACCTAATATGTGTTTCATTGCAAGCATACCATATCTAACTTGTTCCTCCTTGCAAATGAAAAGACAGCGTGATTTTGCATGCATTTCTCTTTTACAAACTAATTTGTACACTGACTAGAAAACATCACATAAGCTGTCGCTTTACAGTGCATACAATACTCGTTCCTTAGTGCAACACAGAGATGTGCTGTTGTACCTTTGTTGCGCAATCAAACGTTGTGCAATGAAAAATAAAACACATGTAATATGCACTTTGATGCAGTTCAGTGTTTTCAAGACCCAACCCAATCCGTAGTGCATTGAATAGATAACTAGTTATTGTATGCATTGTGAAAACAACAACTCATGTGAGGTTTTCTCGTCTGTGCATATTACAATCAAACGTTGTGCAATTAATAATAACAATAATAACACATGCTTTCGCATGCTTTTCCACACTTCAACTAACTTATTCAGTTGTGTAACTGAAGAGAAATCATTGCCTTAGTTGTTGCATTTGTGAAAAAAAACACATCTAACGTCTAACGGTTGGTGCATTAAAGAATATGCACGCAATAACTAACCTGTTCCTCACTGCAATGAAAAGAAAACACCTAATATGTGTTTCATTGCATGCATACCATATCTAACTTGTTTCTCCTTGCAAATTAAAAGATAGCGTGATTTTGCATGCATTTCTATTTTACAAACTAATTTGTGCACCGACTAGAAAATATCACATAAGATATCGCTTTACAGTGCATACAATACTCGTTCCTTTGTGCAACGCAGAGATGTGCTGTTGTACCCTTTGTTGCGCAATCAAACGTTGAAGAATAAAACATATGTAATATGCACTTTGATGCAGTTCAGTGCTTTCAAGACCCAACCCATTCCGTAGTGCATTGAATAGATAACGAGTTAGTTATTGTATGCGTTGTGAAAACGACAGCTCATGTGATGTTTTCTCGTCTGTGCAAACAATCAAACGTTTTGCATTGGAGAGTAACAGTAATAACACATGCTTTTTTGCAATGCTTTTCCACACTTCATCTATCTTATTCAGTTGTGTAAGTGAAGGCAAATCATTGCCTTAGTTGTTGCATTTGTGAAAACACAACATCTAACGTCTAACGGTTGGTGCATTAAAGAATATGCACGCAATAACTAACCTGTTCCTCACTGCAATGAAAAGAAAACACCTAATATGTGTTTCATTGCATGCATACCATATCTAACTTGTTTCTCCTTGCAAATTAAAAGATAGCGTGATTTTGCATGCATTTCTATTTTACAAACTAATTTGTGCACCGACTAGAAAATATCACATAAGATATCGCTTTACAGTGCATACAATACTCGTTCCTTTGTGCAACGCAGAGATGTGCTGTTGTACCCTTTGTTGCGCAATCAAACGTTGAAGAATAAAACAATGTAATATGCACTTTGATGCAGTTCAGTGCTTTCAAGACCCAACCCATTCCGTAGTGCATTGAATAGATAACGAGTTAGTTATTGTATGCGTTGTGAAAACGACAGCTCATGTGATGTTTTCTCGTCTGTGCAAACAATCAAACGTTTTGCATTGGAGAGTAACAGTAATAACACATGCTTTTTTGCAATGCTTTTCCACACTTCATCTATCTTATTCAGTTGTGTAAGTGAAGGCAACATTGCCTTAGTTGTTGCATTTGTGAAAACACAACATCTAACGTCTAACGGTTGGTGCATTAAAGAATATGCACGCAATAACTAACATGTTCCTCTGTGCAATGAAAAGAAAACACCTAATATGTGTTTCATTGCAAGCATACCATATCTAACTTGTTCCTCCTTGCAAATGAAAAGACAGCGTGATTTTGCATGCATTTCTCTTTTACAAACTAATTTGTGCACCGACTAGAAAATATCACATAAGATATCGCTTTACAGTGCATACAATACTCGTTCCTTTGTGCAACGCAGAGATGTGCTGTTGTACCCTTTGTTGCGCAATCAAACGTTGAAGAATAAAACATATGTAATATGCACTTTGATGCAGTTCAGTGCTTTCAAGACCCAACCCATTCCGTAGTGCATTGAATAGATAACGAGTTAGTTATTGTATGCGTTGTGAAAACGACAGCTCATGTGATGTTTTCTCGTCTGTGCAAACAATCAAACGTTTTGCATTGGAGAGTAACAGTAATAACACATGCTTTTTTGCAATGCTTTTCCACACTTCATCTATCTTATTCAGTTGTGTAAGTGAAGGCAACATTGCCTTAGTTGTTGCATTTGTGAAAACACAACATCTAACGTCTAACGGTTGGTGCATTAAAGAATATGCACGCAATAACTAACAAGTTCCTCTGTGCAATGAAAAGAAAACACCTAATATGTGTTTCATTGCAAGCATACCATATCTAACTTGTTCCTCCTTGCAAATGAAAAGACAGCGTGATTTTGCATGCATTTCTCTTTTACAAACTAATTTGTACACTGACTAGAAAACATCACATAAGCTGTCGCTTTACAGTGCATACAATACTCGTTCCTTAGTGCAACACAGAGATGTGCTGTTGTACCTTTGTTGCGCAATCAAACGTTGTGCAATGAAAAATAAAACACATGTAATATGCACTTTGATGCAGTTCAGTGTTTTCAAGACCCAACCCAATCCGTAGTGCATTGAATAGATAACTAGTTATTGTATGCATTGTGAAAACAACAACTCATGTGAGGTTTTCTCTCTGTGCATATTACAATCAAACGTTGTGCAATTAATAATAACAATAATAACACATGCTTTCGCATGCTTTTCCACACTTCAACTAACTTATTCTGTTGTTTAACTGAAGAGAAATCATTGCCTTAGTTGTTGCATTTGTGAAAAAAAACACATCTAACGTCTAACGGTTGGTGCATTAAAGAATATGCACGCAATAACTAACCTGTTCCTCACTGCAATGAAAAGAAAACACCTAATATGTGTTTCATTGCATGCATACCATATCTAACTTGTTTCTCCTTGCAAATTAAAAGATAGCGTGATTTTGCATGCATTTCTATTTTACAAACTAATTTGTGCACCGACTAGAAAATATCACATAAGATATCGCTTTACAGTGCATACAATACTCGTTCCTTTGTGCAACGCAGAGATGTGCTGTTGTACCCTTTGTTGCGCAATCAAACGTTGAAGAATAAAACATATGTAATATGCACTTTGATGCAGTTCAGTGCTTTCAAGACCCAACCCATTCCGTAGTGCATTGAATAGATAACGAGTTAGTTATTGTATGCGTTGTGAAAACGACAGCTCATGTGATGTTTTCTCGTCTGTGCAAACAATCAAACGTTTTGCATTGGAGAGTAACAGTAATAACACATGCTTTTTTGCAATGCTTTTCCACACTTCATCTATCTTATTCAGTTGTGTAAGTGAAGGCAAATCATTGCCTTAGTTGTTGCATTTGTGAAAACACAACATCTAACGTCTAACGGTTGGTGCATTAAAGAATGTGCACGCAATAACTAACCTGTTCCTCACTGCAATGAAAAGAAAACACCTAATATGTGTTTCATTGCATGCATACCATATCTAACTTGTTTCTCCTTGCAAATTAAAAGATAGCGTGATTTTGCATGCATTTCTATTTTACAAACTAATTTGTGCACCGACTAGAAAATATCACATAAGATATCGCTTTACAGTGCATACAATACTCGTTCCTTTGTGCAACGCAGAGATGTGCTGTTGTACCCTTTGTTGCGCAATCAAACGTTGAAGAATAAAACATGTAATATGCACTTTGATGCAGTTCAGTGCTTTCAAGACCCAACCCATTCCGTAGTGCATTGAATAGATAACGAGTTAGTTATTGTATGCGTTGTGAAAACGACAGCTCATGTGATGTTTTCTCGTCTGTGCAAACAATCAAACGTTTTGCATTGGAGAGTAACAGTAATAACACATGCTTTTTTGCAATGCTTTTCCACACTTCATCTATCTTATTCAGTTGTGTAAGTGAAGGCAACATTGCCTTAGTTGTTGCATTTGTGAAAACACAACATCTAACGTCTAACGGTTGGTGCATTAAAGAATATGCACGCAATAACTAACAAGTTCCTCTCTGCAATGAAAAGAAAACACCTAATATGTGTTTCATTGCAAGCATACCATATCTAACTTGTTCCTCCTTGCAAATGAAAAGACAGCGTGATTTTGCATGCATTTCTCTTTTACAAACTAATTTGTACACTGACTAAAAAACATCACATAAGCTGTCGCTTTACAGTGCATACAATACTCGTTCCTTAGTGCAACACAGAGATGTGCTGTTGTACCTTTGTTGCGCAAACAAACGTTGTGCAATGAAAAATAAAACACATGTAATATGCACTTTGATGCAGTTCAGTGTTTTCAAGACCCAACCCAATCCGTAGTGCATTGAATAGATAACTAGTTATTGTATGCATTGTGAAAACAACAACTCATGTGAGGTTTTCTCTCTGTGCATATTACAATCAAACGTTGTGCAATTAATAATAACAATAATAACACATGCTTTCGCATGCTTTTCCACACTTCAACTAACTTATTCTGTTGTTTAACTGAAGAGAAATCATTGCCTTAGTTGTTGCATTTGTGAAAAAAAACACATCTAACGTCTAACGGTTGGTGCATTAAAGAATATGCACGCAATAACTAACCTGTTCCTCACTGCAATGAAAAGAAAACACCTAATATGTGTTTCATTGCATGCATACCATATCTAACTTGTTTCTCCTTGCAAATTAAAAGATAGCGTGATTTTGCATGCATTTCTATTTTACAAACTAATTTGTGCACCGACTAGAAAATATCACATAAGATATCGCTTTACAGTCCATACAATACTCGTTCCTTTGTGCAACGCAGAGATGTGCTGTTGTACCCTTTGTTGCGCAATCAAACGTTTGAAGAATAAAACATATGTAATATGCACTTTGATGCAGTTCAGTGTTTTCAAGACCCAACCCATTCCGTAGTGCATTGAATAGATAACGAGTTAGTTATTGTATGCATTGTGAAAACGACAGCTCATGTGACGTTTTCTCGTCTGTGCATACAATTAAACGTTTTGCATTGAAGAATAACAATAATAACACATGCTGTTTTGCATGCTATTCCACAATTCAACTAACGCATTCAGTTGTGAAAGTGAAGGCAAATCATTGCCTTAGTAGGGTGCATTTGTGAAAAAACAACATCTAACGTCTAACGTTGTGCATTAAAGAATATGCAAGCAATTACTAACCTGTTCCTCTGTGCAATGAAAAGAAAACACATAATATGTGTTTCATTACATAGCATAACATATCTAACTTGTTCCTCGTTGCAATGAAAAACATAGCGTGATTTTGCATGCATTTCTCTTTTACAAACTAATTTGTACACTGACTAGAAAACATCACATAAGCTGTCGCTTTACAGTGCATCAATACTCGTTCCTTTGTGCAACGCAGAGATGTGCTGTTGTACCCTTTGTTGCGCAATAAAACGTTATGCGTTGAAGAATAAAACACGTAATATGCACTTTGATGCAGTTCAGTGTTTTCAAGACCCAACCCAATCCGTAGTGCATTGAATAGATAAAAAGTTAGTTATTGTATGTATTGTGAAAACGACTGCTCATGTCATGTTTTCTCGTCTGTGCATACAATCAAACGTTGTGCATATATAATACCAATAATAACACATGCTTTCGCATGGTTTTCTACACTTCAACTAACTTGTTCAGTTGTGTAACTGAAGAGAAATCATTGCCTTAGTTGTTGCATTTGCGAAAAAAACATCTAATGTCTAACGGTTGATGCATTAAAGAATATGCACGCAATAACTAACCTGTTCCTCTGTGCAATGAAAAGAAAACACATAATATGTGTTTCATTGCAGCATACCATATCTAACTTGTTTCTCCTTGCAATCAAAAACATAGCGTGATGCATGCATTTCTATTTTTCAAACTAATTTGTGCACCGAATAGAAAATATCACATAAGCTGTCGCTTTACAATGCATACAATACTCGTTCCTTTGTGCAACGCAGAGATGTGCTGTTGTACCCTTGTTGCATGCACTTTGATGCAGTTCAGTGTTTTCAAGAGCCAACCCAATTCCGTAGTGCATTGAATAGATAACAAGTTATTTATTGTATGCGTTGTGAAAACGACAGCTCATGTGATGTTTTCTCGTCTGTGCATACAATCAAACGTTTTGCATTGAAGAATAACAATAATAACACATGCTGTTTTGCATGCTTTTCCACACTTCAACTAACTTGTTCAGTTGTGTAACTGAAGAAAAATCATTGCCTTAGTGTTGCATTTGCGAAAAAACATCTAATGTCTAACGGTTGGTGCATTAACGAATATACACGCAATAACTAACCTGTTCCTCTGTGCAATGAAAAAGAAAACACCTAATATGTGTTTCATTGTATGCATACCATATCTAACTTGTTTCTCCTTGCAATGAAAAGACATAGCGTGATTTTGCATGCATTTCTATTATACAAACTAATTTGTGCACCGACTAGAAAATATCACATAAGCTGTCGCTTTACAGTGCATACAATACTCGTTCCTTTGTGCAAAGCAGAGATGTGCTGTTGTACCCTTTGTTGCGTAATCAAACGTTGAAGAATAAACCATGTAATATGCACTTTGATGCAGTTCAGTGTTTTCAAGAGCAAACCCATTCCGTGGTGAATTGAATAGATAACGAGTTAGTTATTGTATGCATTGTGAAAACGACAGCTCATATGAGGTTTTATCGTCTGTGCATATTACAATCAAACGTTGTGCAAAATAATAACAATAATAACACATGCTTTCGCATGCTTTTCACACTTCAACTAACTTATTCAGTTGTTTAACTGTAGGGAAATCATTGCCTTAGTTGTTGCTTTTGTGAAAAAAAACAAATCTAACGTCTTACGGTTGGTGCATTAAAGAATATGCACTCAATAACTAACCTGTTCCTCTCTGCAATGAAAAGAAAACACCTAATATTTGTTTCATTGCATGCATAAAATATCTAACTACATCATACTACAGCTCATGTGATGTTTTCTCGTCTGAGAATACAATCAAACGATATGCAATGAAGAATAAAACATATTTAATATGCACTTTGATGCAGTTCAGTGTTTTCACAAAACAACCCATGCTGTAACGAAAAAAATGAATTGTATGCTTTGTGCATTGAAGAGAAGTTCTGCATTGAACATACATGTAATATACACTTTTTTGCATTCAGGAACTAAACCCTTCTGTAGTGTATTGACTAGATAACCTGTGTTGTTTCATTGCAATGCGTAAAATATCCAATGAAAAGAAAAGCTATAACACGTGTGCTTTTCCATACATTTAATTTCTACAACTAATTAATTTGTGTATTGACGAGTAAACATCACAAGAGCGGTGGCTTTACAATGTGAGTGCTAGGTCTCCAAATCGAACGAATACTCATAGACTTCTGATGTCTGACTTAAATGCTAAGCCATTTAGAATGTCCACATCTGACCAACTGAACTCATTTCTGGTAAAAGTGTCCTCAAAAGTTTTTAAACCATGTATAGTTATAGACATCTTTGGATGATATATAAGCTGTACAAAGGTTCCTCTTTGACCACATGAACATAGTTCTGGCCCTACGAGTAGTAGATCTTAAACCTTCTAAACATACTCATTGACTTCTTTTGGTGTTACTGAAGCCATACAAAAGTCCTTACTTGTACAGAATGAACATATTAGCCATATGATTGTTTATATCTGACCTATTGAACTCATTTCTGGTCAAAGGGCACTTGATCATTAGGTTACTACACATTGATATTTACTGCTTATGATGTTTTAGGAGCCAGGAAGACATATTGACCGACAGAACATATTTTAGGTCCAAGACTGCCTGATCCTGAACTTTCTATATATACTAATAGACTACTTCTGATGCTTCCTAGGCCATATAGAATGTCCATATCTGAGCTATTGAGCTCATTTCTGGTAAAAGGGTCCTCAACAGTTTTTAAACAATATAAACTTACAGACACCTTTGGATGATATATAAGTTATACAGAGGTTCTTTTTATTTATTCTTTTTATAGAATAAATAAAAAGATTCTGTTGGAGTCTGAGTATACATACTCAGACTCCAACAGATGCATCCTAAGCCATAGGAGAAGTCCATATCTGACCTATTGAACTCATTTCTGGTCAAAGGTTATTTAAAGGTTTTAAACAATATAAACTTATAGACTCCTGATGTTATATTAGCTAAACATAGGTACAATTTTTGACCTCCAGGAACACAGGTCATGGCCCAGGGGTACATGATCTGTGGGTTAATAAACTGAGAGATTTACTTCTCATGATATCATTTTAGCCAGACAGACATATGACGTACTGAACATATTTCTGGCCCATTTTTAGTGATTGCCAGGGTGGTTGCCAGGGTGTTGCTAGGTGGTAGGTAGTGTTCATATAGGTAACTATAGAGTTTTTATAATGTTTTTGGCATGATTTAGCACGCAGCTAATCGATTATTGTATTACATTTCATGTTTATATTGTTTTAACCTTTTGATTATCCTTTACCATAACAATATATACTTATAGACTCCTTTTTATGTTATATCATATATACATAGGTCAATTTTTGATAGAGAAGTCCATATCTGACCTATTGAACTTATTTCTGGTCAAAAGTTCCTGAAAAAGTTTAAAACAATATGAACTTATAGACTCGTTCTGATGTTATGTTAGATATACATAGTTCAATTTTTGAACTCCAGAACACATTTATGGCCCACGGGTACTTGATCTGTTGGTTATGGCCCACGGGTACTTGATCTGTACCGAGAGATTTACTTCACATGATGTCATTTCAGCCAGACAGATATTTGACCTACTGAACATTTTTCTGGCCCAACAGTACTTGACCTTGGATTTTCCATACATACTCATAGACTCCAACAGATGCTTTATAAGCCATAGAGAAGTCCATATCGGACCTATTGAACTTATTTCTGGTCAAAGGTTCTCTAAAGGTTTTAAGCAATATAAACTTATGGAGTCCTGATGTTATATTAGCTATACATAGACCAATTTTTGACCTCCAAAATCACATTTATGGGACATTTCCAGAAGAAATTGTGAAGTGGCAAATCTCATCACCCAGTTGCTAGGGTGTACTGGGTGGTTGCCACAGTGTTCTGAGTGGTTGCTAGGCGGTTGTTTGGGTATTCTGGGTGGTTGCTCTGCTGTTGCTAAGCGGTTGCTAGGGTATTCTGGGTGTTTGCTAAGGTATTCTGGGTGGTTGCAAGGGTGTTAGGCAGTTGAAAGGGTTTTCTGGTTTGTTGCTAGAGTGTTTTGGGTGGTTGCTAGGGTTCTGCTAGGTGGTTGCTAGGGTGTTCTGGTTGGTTACTAGGGTGTTTCAAAGGAGTTCTGGGTGGTTGCTAGAAGGTTGCTATGGTATTACTAGGTTGTAGGTAGTGTTCACATATGGTAACTATAGAGTTTTTCTAATGTTTTTGGCATGATTTAGCACCTATCTGAATCGATTATTGTATTTCATTTCATGTTTATATTGTTGGAACCTTTTGATGGCCCTTTACCATAATAATATCCTTTTTATGTTATATGATCTATGCATTGGTCAATTTTTGACCTCCAGAAACAAATATATGACCCACGGGTACTTCATCTGTGGGTTAATATACAGAGAGGTTTACTTCTCATGATGTCATTTCAGCCAGACAAGATATTTGACCTACTGATACACATATACTCTAACAGATGCTTCATAAGCCATAGAGAAGTCCATATCATACCTATTGAACTCATTTCTGGTCAAAGGTTCTCTAAAGGTTTTAAACAATATCAAATTATAGACTCCTGATGTTATATTAGCTACACATAGGACAATTTTTGACCTCCAGAATCACATTTGTGGGACATTTCCAGAAGAAATTGTGAAGTGGCGGTTGAAGTGGCAAATCTCATTACCCAATTGCTAGGGTGTTCTGGGTGTTTGCCACAGTGTTCTGGGCTGTTGCTAGGCAGTTGTTATAGTATTCTGTGTGGTTTCTCTGGTGTTGCTATGTGTTTGCTAGGGTGTTCTGGGTGGTTGCTAGGGTGTTGCTAGGTGGTTTCTATGGTGTTCTGTGTGGTTGCTAGGGTGTTGCTAGGTGGTTGCTAGGTAGTTGCTAAGGTGTTCTGGTTGGTTGCTAGGGTGTTGCTATATCTGACCTATCAAGGTCCATATCTGACATCTTGAACTCATTTCTGGTCAAAAGTTCCTGAAAATGTTTAAAACAATATGAACTTATAGACTCCTTCTGATGTTATGTTAGATGAACATAGGTACATTTTCTAGGACACATTTATGGCCCACGGGTACTTGATCTGTTGGTTAATATACCGAGAGATTTTTGGGTTCTTGGTGGTTGCTAGGCGGTTGCTATGGTGTTACTATATGGTTGGTAGTTTTCACACATGGATTCTATGATTTTATAATATTTTTGGCATGATTTAGCACTTAACTACTCGATTATTTTATTACATTGCGTAAGTTTATATTCTTTGAAATCTTTTGAGGACCCTTTTACCATAACAATAAAAACTTAGACTCGTTCTGATGTTATATTATCTATACATAGGTACATTTTTGACCTCCAGGAACACATTTATTGCCCACGGGTACTTGATCTGTGGGTTAATATACATTGAGATTTACTTCTCATGATGTCATTTCAGCAAGACAGATATTTTGACCTACTGAACATGTTTCTGGCCCAAAAGTACTTGATCTTGAACTCTCTATACATACTCATAGACTCCAACAGATGCTTCCTAAGCATTAGAGAAGTCCATATCTGACCTATTGAAATCATTTTTCTGGTCAAAAGTTCCTGAAAATGTTTAAAACAATATGAACTTTTAGACTCCTTCTGATGTTATATTAGATATACATAGGTCAATTTTTGACCTCCAGGAACACATTCATGGCCCACGGAGATTTACTTCTCATGATGTAATTTCAGCCAGACAGATATTTGACCTACTGGACATATTTCTGGCCCAAAAGTATGTGGTCTTGAACTTTCCATACATACTCATAGATTCCAACATATGCTTCCTAAGCCATAGAGAAATACATATCTGACCTATTGAACTCATTTCTGGTCAAATTCAGGGTGTTCTGGGTGGTTGCTACGATGTTCTTGGTGGTTGCTAGGCGGTTTCGGGTATTCTAGGTGGTTGCTATGGTGTTTTGAAGTGGCGGTTGAAGTGGCAAATCTCATTACCCAGTTGCTAGGGTGTTCTGGGTGTTTGCCACAGTGTTCTGGGCTGTTGCTAGGCAGTTGTTATAGTATTTTGTGTGGTTTCTCTGGTGTTGCTATGTGTTTGCTAGGGTGTTCTGGGTGGTTGCTAGGGTGTTGCTAGGTGGTTGCTATGGTGTTCTGTGTGGTTGCTAGGTAGTTGCTAAGGTGTTCTGGTTGGTTGCTAGGGTATTCTGTGTGGTTGCTAGGGTTTTGCTAGGCGGTTGCCAGGGTGTTCTGGTTTGTTGCTAAGGTGTTCTGGGCTGTTGCTAGGGTATTCTGGGTGGTTGCTATGGTGTTATTAGGTGGTTGGTAGTGGTTACTATCACAAATGGTTACAATAGAGTTTTTATAATGTTTTTGGCATTTGATTTTTATAACATCAAAAGGGGTCCATACGTTTATATTGTTTAAAAAACCTTTGAGAACCCTTTTTCCACAAAAAATTTCAATAGGTCAGATGTGGACAATTCTCTATGGCCTATATGAACCATCATGAGGAGTCTATGAGTATATAGAAAGTTCAAGATCAAGTACTTGTGGGCAAAGAAATATGGTCTGTAGGTCGAATATATGCTTGGCTAAAATAACATGAGAAGAGGTCATTCTGTATAGTATCATGATGTTCAAAGAACTATTTGGCAAGAAATATATTCAGTAGTTAAAATAAGTACTCTTGTTACTAAGTAAGAGATGTTACTCTACAGTAAAATCAAAAGGAGTTAATGAGTATGTCTTGAAAGTTCAAGATCAAATTACTTTTGGGCCAAAAGTATGTTCATTAGGTCACAAAGGAACCTATCTTTAGCACATATAACATCAGAAAGAGTCTAAAAGTCTCAAACTTTTAAATATTTAAAAACTTTTTTGAAGACCCCTCGACCAGAAATGAGTACATAAGACGTGGACATTATATATGTCTTAGGAAGCATCTGTTTTAGTCTATGAGTATGTATGGAAAGTTCAAGATTAAGTACTTTTGGGCCAGAAACATGTTCAGTAGGTCATGAAGTAAATCTCTCTGTACATTAACCCACAGATCAAGTACCCGTGGGCAATAAATGCGCTCCTGGAGGTCAAAAATTGACCTATGTCTCTCAGAAGGAATCAATAATCTTATATTGTTTTAAACTTTTTGAGGAACCTTTGACCAGAAATGAGTTCAATAGGTCAGATGTGAATTTCTCTATAGCTTAGAAAGCATCTGTTTTAGTCTGAGTATGTGTGGAAAGCTCAAGATCAAAATCTTTTGGGCCAGAAATATGTTCAGTAGGTCAAATATCTGTCTGGCTTAAATGACGTGATGTGAAGTAAATCTCTTGGTATATTAACCCACATATCAATTACCAGTGGGCCATAAATGTGTTCCTGGAGGTCAAAAATTGACCTATTTATAGATACAACATCAGGACTCTATAAGTCTATAATATAACATCAGGAGTCTATAAGTGTATATTGTCATTGTAAAAGGGTCCTCAAAAGCTTTCAAAATATAAACTTATGAAATGTAATACAGTAACCAATTAGTCAAGTGCTAAATCATCCCAAAAACATTATAAAAACTCTATAGTAACCATAGTTGAACACTACCAACCACCTAGTAACACCATAGCTACCTAGAAAAACACCCTAGCAACCACCTAGCAACAGCCTAGCTACTACCCTAGTAACAAACCAGAACACCCTAGAAACCGCATAGAGCAACCACCAAGAATACCTAACAACCACCTAGCAACCACCCCAAGGAGCCTTTGACCAGAAATGAGTTCAGTAGGTCAGGTATGGACTTCTCTATGGCTTAGGTAGCATCTGTTGGAGTCTATGAGTATGTATGGAAAGTTCTAGATCAAGTACTTTTGGGCCAGAAATATTTTCAGTATAAAATAAATATTTCTGTGCAATGAAAAGAAAGCACCTAATATGTTTAATTGCATTGCATATCTAACTTGTTCCTATTTGGAATGAAAAGACAACGAGAAAACATCACATGAGATGTCGCTTTACAGTGCATACAATACTCGTTCCTTTGTGCAACAAGAGATGTGCTGTTGTACCCTTTGTTGCGCAATCGAACATTGTGGAATGAATAATAAAACATATGTAATATGTACTTTAATGCAGTTCGGTGTTTTTAAGAACCAACCCATTCTGTAGTGCACTGAATAGATAACAAGTTAGTTATTGTATGCATTGTGAAAACGACAGCTCATGTGATGTTTTCTCGTCTGTGCGTTGTGCTTTGAAGAATAACAATAATACATGCTTTTGCATGCTTTTCCACACTTCAACTAACTTAAAAATATGCACACAATAACTAACATGTTCCACTGTGCAATGAAAAGAAAGCATCTATAAAATTGCATTCTAACTTTTTCTCTTTGCAATGAAAAGACATAGCATGATTTTGCATGCATTTTTATTTTACAAACTAATTTGTGCACAGACTGGAAAACATCACATAAGCTGTTGCTTTGCAGTGCATACAATACTTGTTCCTTTGTGCAACAAAGAAATGTGCTGTTGTACTCTTTGTTGCACAATCAAACGTTGTGCGTTGAATAATAAAACATATGTAATATACACTTTGATGCAGTTAAGTGTTTTCAAGAACCAACCAATTCCGTAGTGCATTGAATCGATAACAAGTTAGTTATAGTATGCATTGTGAAAACTACAGCTCATGTGATGTTTTCTCGTCTGTGCATACAATCAAACGTTGTGCATATAATCATAACATTAATAAGACATGCTTTCGCATGCTTTTCCACACTTCAACTAACTTATTCAGTTTAACTGTATTGTTGTCTTTGTGAAAAAACAACATCTAACGTCTATCTTTGTGCATTAAAGAATAGGCACGCAATAACTAACCTGTTCCTCTGTGCAATGAAAAGAAAACACCTAATTATGTGTTTCATTGCATTGCATAACATATCTAACTTGTTCCTCATTGCAATGAAAAGACATGAACACGCCAGACATGGCGTGATTTTGCATGCATTACTATTTTACAAACTAATTTGTGCACAGACTAGAAACCTCACATAAGCTGTCGCTTTACAGTGCATATGATACTCGTTCCTTTGTGCAATGCTGTACCCTTTGTTGCGCAATAAAACGTTGTGCGTTGAAGAATAAAATATTTGTAATATGCACTTTGATGCTGTTCAGTGTTTTCAAGAACCAACTTATTCGTAAGTGCATTGAATATATAACAAGTTAGTTATTGTATGCATTGTGAAGCGACTGCTCATATGATGTTTCTCGTCATTGCTTTGTGCATTGATGATGCAACTTAACTTATCCCTTTATTATCATTTGTGTAAATAAAGGGAAACCATTGCCTTAGTTGTTGCATTTGTGAAAAAAAAACACATCTAACGTCTTACGTTGTGCATTAAGAATTTTAGACGCAATAACTTAACATGTTCCTTTTTGCAATGAAAAGAAAGCACATGTTTCATTGCATTGCATATCTAACTTGTTCCTCTTTGCAATGAAAATGCACAACGCACAGACGAGAAAACATCACATGAGCTGTCGTTTCACAATGCATATGCAACACATTCTCACCCCAACTCGTCACCTTTGACCAAGCTTCAATATCTGACGCTTTGGGCGCCCTTTGGCGTCAGTTCATGACGCGATCCTACAGCGTCATCTAACTGACGCTTTCCTTTAGCGTCAGTTGGATGATGCGGTTAGGTTTAGGTCTGGGGTAGGGTAGGGTTACACGCGATCCTAGGGCGTCATGGACTGACGCTAGAGGGCGCCCAAAGCGTCAGATATTGAAGTTTGGTCAAATGCTTCCCAAGGCGTCAGTTAGTTGACGCCTTGGGGTGAGAATGCCTTGATTCAATTCACTACGGGAATCGGTTGGTTCTTGAAAAACACTGAACTGTCAAAATGAATCAAAGTGCATATTACATGTTTTATTATTGTTCAATGCTGAAGAATAACAATAATAACAGATGAAATTGCATGCTTTTCCACACTTCACTAACTTATTCATTGTGTAAATAAAGGGAAATCATTGCCTTAGTTGTTGCATTTGTGAAAAAACATAACGTCTCACGTTGTGCATTAAGAATATAGACACAATAACTAACATGTTCCCTTTTTGCAATGAAAAGAAAGCACCTAATATGTTTCATTGCATTGCATATCTAACTTGTTCATCTTTGCAATGAAAATGCACAACGCACAGACGAGAAAACATCACATGAGCTGTCGTTTTACAATGCAAACAATAACTAACTTTTATCTATTCAATTCACTACGGGAATGGGTTGGTTCTTGAAAACACTGAACTGTCAAAATGCATCAAAGTGCATATTACATGTTTTTTATTGTTCAATGCTGAAGAATAACAATAATAACAGATGATTGTGCATGTTCTTCCACACTTCATCTAACTTTTTCATTGTGTAATAAAGGGAAATCATTGCCTTTGTTTGTTGCATTTGTGAAAAACAACATCTAACGTCTTAAGTTGTGCATTAAGAATATGCACGCAATAACAAACCTGTTCCTCTTTGCAATGAAAAGAAGGCACCTAATATATTTCATTGCATTCTAACTTGTTCCTCTTTGCAATGAAAAGACATAGCGTGATTTTGCATGCGTTTCTATTTTACAAACTAATTTGTGAACAGACTAGTAAACATCACATAAGCTGTCGCTTTACAGTGCATACAATGCTCGTTCCTTTGTGCAACGCAGAGATGTGCTGTTGTACGCTTTGTTGCGCAATCAAACGTTGAAGAATAAAAACATATGTAATATGCACTTTGATTGCAGTTCAGTGTAACGAGTTAGTTATGTAGGCATTGTGAAAATAAAAGCTCATGTGATGTTTTCTTGTCTGTGCATACAATCAAACGCTTTGCATTGCAGAATAACAATAATAACACATGCTTTCGGATGCTTTTTCACAATTCAACTAACTAATTCAGTTGTGTAACTGAAGGGAAATCATTGCCGTAGTTGTTGCATTTGTGAAAAAACAACATCTAACGTTTTGGATTTTTCAATGCATTTCATAACATATCTATCTTGTTCTTGGTTGCAATGAAAAGACTTTGATTTTGCATGTATTTCTATTTTACAAACCAATATTTGCACATATTAGAAAAAATCACACTAGAATATCTAACTTGTTCCTCGTTGCACTGAAAAGACATAACGAGAAAACATCACAAGAGCTGTCGCTTTTACAGTGCATACAATATTCGTTATTTTGTGCAACGAAGAGATGTGCTGTGTACCCTTTGTTTCGCAATCAAACTTTGTGCAATGAATAATAAAACATATGTAATATGCAGTTCAGTGTTTTCAAGAACCAACCCATTCCGTAGTGCATTGAATGGATATAACGAAAATATTGATATATTGACGAGTATATTGATAACAGATATATTGTATGTGTAGAATGTTCGTGTATGTTGATACGAGACAATGGTCACACCGTATGTAACGTTGCATGAGCCTATGTTTATAACATTCAATATCACCGCTGGTCGGTAACAATTGACGGACCAGGCGAGAAGGAAAAAACATAACTCGCCCAGCGGGCATTCTAATTGGTGGAACTACCCAGTACGGTTGCTCATAATAAAGAAACTGCATAGTCATTTACCAAACGACCTACAGTATGCATTGTGAAACGACAGCTCAAACATCACTTTTCGTCTGTGCACAAAAAAATTAGTTGTAGAATAGAAATGCATGCGAAAGCACATGCATATATATTTTCTTTGCAAAGAGGAACAAGTTAAGATATTTTATGCATCGCAATAAAGTAATAACAAATAAAAAATGAATTGTATGCGTTGTGCAATGAAGAGATGTGGATTGTGCATTGAAAAAAGTTCTGCATTGAACATATAATATGCACTTTTTTGCATTCAAGAACCAAACCGTTCCATAGTGTATTGACTAGATAACATGTGTTGTTTCATTGCAGTGCTTAAAATAGCTAACTTATTCCTCTTTGTAATGAAAAGAAAATATATAACGCGTGTGTTTTTCCATGCATTTAATTTCTACAACTAATTAATTTGTGTATTGATAAGTAAACATCACAAGAGTCGTGACCTATTGAACTCATTTCTAGTCAAAGGGCACTTGATCATTAGGTTACTATACATTGATATTTACTGCTTATGATGTTTTAGGAGCCAGGAAGATAATTGACCGACAGAACATATTTCAGGTCCAAGACTGCCTGATCCTGAACTTTCTATATATACTAATAGACTACTTCTGATGCTTCCTAGGCCATATAGAATGTCCATATCTGAGCTATTGAGCTCATTTCTGGTAAAAGTGTCATCAACATGTTTTAAACAATATAAACTTATAGACATCATTTGGATGATATATAAGTTATACAGAGGTTATTTTTATTTATTCTTTTTATAGAATAAATAAAAGATTCTGTTGGAGTCTGAGTATACATACTCAGACTCCAACAGATGCTTCCTAAGCCAAAGGAGAAGTCCATATTTGACCTATTGAACTCATTTTTGGTCAAAGGTTCCTCGAAAAGTTAAAAAAATATATAAAAACTTATAGACTCCTTCTGATGTAATATTAGATAAACATAGGTACATTTTTGACCTCCAGGAACACATTTCCAGAAGAAATTGTGAAGTGGCGGTTGAAGTGGCAAATCTCATCACCCAGTTGCTAGGGTGTTCTGAGTGGTTGCCACAGTGCTCTGAAGTGGTTGCTAGGCGGTTTGTTAGGGTATTCTGGGTGGTTGCTCTGGTGTTGCTAAGTGTTGTGGGTGGTTGCTAGGGGGTTTCTAAGGCGTTCTGGGTGGTTGCTAGGCGGTTGCTATGGTGTTACTAGGTGGTTGGTAGTGTTCACACATGGTTTCTGTAGAGTTTTTATAATGTTTTTGGCATGATTTAGCCCTTAACTAATCAATTATTTTATTACATTTCTTAAGTTTATACTGTTTGAAATCTTTTGAGGACCCTTTTACCATAAAAATATAGACTTATAGACTCATTTTGATGTTATATTATCTATACATAGGTCAATTTTTGACCTTGAGGAACACATTTACGGCCCACGGGTACTTGATCTGTGGGTTAATGTACATTGAGATTTACTTCTCATGATGTCATTTCAGCCAGACAGATATTTTACCTACTGAACATGTTTCTTGCCCAAAAGTACTTGAACGTTCTATACATACTCATAGACTCCAACAGATGCTTCCTAAGCATTAGAGAAGTCCATCTGACCTATTGAGCTAATTTCTGGTCAAAGGTTCCTCAAAAAGTATAAAACAATATAAAAACTTATAGACTTATAGAGTGAACAGTAACACCCCCAAGCGACGCAAGAACAGAGTCGAGTCAAAGGGCCAGGAACCTGAAGAACCCACTCTAAAGGAACAAGATAAAGTGGCCAGAGGCCAACGAGGTTGAGGAGTGGAGAAATTGGATGAACATCTGAGCGGGCTGCTGGAAAAAGCTCTGCGCGGGTCAGTTGTAGCCAAGCTAAATCTGTTCGGGGAAATCCTGTATGAAGAATGCAGTAACAGGTATGGCAGGAGAGATGGATCAGAGAAGCCACAACAAGATCAAAGGGCAGGAGGGAGAAAGAGATTGATGACTGACCTGGTGGCAGGCATAAGACAGCTCCGCAAGCGTTGGAGGAAGGCAGAAGAGTCTGAGAAGGTGGGCCTGAAAGCTCTCTGGGATGAGATCAGAAGACGGCTTGCTAACCTCCGGAGGGCAGAACGGATTAAAAGACGGAGGAAAAGGAAGGAGAAGGAAAGATCAAGTTTCTTCAGGAATCCTTTCCGGCATGCACGCGGGCTCCTTGAGGAGAAGACAAGTGGAACCCTGGATATCTCCAAAGAAAAACTGCAGGAGCACATCCGCACTCAGTACAGCGACCCAGCAAGAAACAACCCCCTTAACAAATATCTAGCAACACCCTAGCAACCACCCAGAACACCCTGGCAACAAACCAGAAAACCCTAGCAATCATCCAGAACACCTAAGCAACCACCCAGAATACCCTGAGCAACCGCACAGCAACAACAGAGCAACCACTCAGAAATACCTTAACAACCACCAAGCAACCACCCAGAACACCGTAGCAACCTCCCAGAACACCCCAGCAACTGGGTGGTGAGATTTCCCATTCAAGCACCACTTCGCATTTTCTTCTGGAAATCTGCCATAAATGTGTTCCTGGAGGTAAAAAATTGACCTATGTCCAATCTAATATAACATCAGAAGGAGTCAATAAGTTTATATTGTTTTAAATATAGTTCAATAGGTCAGATATGGACTTCTCTATGGCTTAGGAAGCAACTGTTGGAGTCTATGAGTATATATGGAAAGTTCAAGATCAAGTACTTTTGGGCCAGAAATATGTTCAGTAGGTCAAATATCTGTCTGGCTGAAATGACGTTGTCATGAGAAGTAAATCTCTTTGTATATTAACCCACAGATCAAGTACCCGAGGGCCATAAATGTGTTCCTGGACGTCAAAAATTGACATCTTTGTATCTATTATAACATCAGAAGGATTTATATATAAGTTTATATTGTTATGGTAAAAGGGTCCTCAAAAAGTTTCAAAGAATATAAACTTATGAAATTTAATACAAAAACCAATTAGTTACGTGAAGAATCATGCCAAAGACATTATAAAAACTCTATAGTAACCACAGGTGAACACTACCAACTACCTAGTAACACCATAGCAACTGCCTAGCTAACACCCAGAACACCTTAGCAACACCATAGCAACCAACCAGAAAACCCAGCAAATATATAGCAACACCCTAGCAACCACCCAGAACACCCTGGCAACAAACCAGAAAACCCTAGCAATCACCCAGAACACCTAAGCAACCACCCAGAATACCCTAGCAACCTCCCAGAACACCCTAGCAACTGGGTGGTGAGATTTCCCACTTCAAGCACCACTTCTCATTTTCTTCTGGAAATCTGCCATAAATGTGTTCCTGGAGGTCAAAAATTGACCTTTGTCCTATCAATATAACATCAGAAGGAGTCAATAAGTTTATATTGTTTTAAACTTTTTGAGGAACCTTTGACCAGAAATGAGTTCAATAGGTCAGATATGGACTTCTCTATGGCTTAGGAAGCAACTGTTGGAGTCTATGAGTATATATGGAAGGTTCAAGATCAAGTACTTTCGGGCCAGAAACATGTTCAGTAGGTCAAATATCTGGCTGAAATGACGTCATGAGAAGTAAATCTCTCTTTATATTAACCCAAAGATCAAATAGCCGTCGGCCGTACATGTGCTCCTGGTGGTCAATAATTGACCTATGTATATCTAATATAACATCAGAAGGAACTATATGCTTATATTGTTTTAAACTTTTTGAGGAACCTTTGACCAGAAATTAGTTCAATAGGTCAAACATGGATTTGGAAGTATCTTTTTTAGTCTATGAGTATGCATGGAAAGTTCAAGATCAAGTACTTTTGGGCCAGAAACATGTTCAGTAGGTCAAATATCTGTCTGGCTAAAATGACGTCATGAGAAGTAAATCAATCTGTTTATTAACCCACAGATCAAGTACCCGTGGGCCATAAATGTGCTCCTGGAGGTCAAAATTTGACCTATGTCTATCTAATATAACATCAGTAGGAATCTATAATCTTATATTGTTTTAAATTTTTTGAGGAACCTTTGACCAGAAATGAGTTCAATATGTCAGATATGGATTTCTCTATGGCTTAGGAAGCATCTGTTTTAGTCTGAGTATGTAGGGAAAGCTCAAGATCAAAAACGTTTGGGCCAGAAATATGTTCAGTAGGTCAAATATCTGTCTGGCTGAAATGACGTCATGAGAAGTAAATCTCTTTGTATATTAACCCAGAGATCAAGTACCCGAGGGCCATAAATGTGTTCCTGGAGGTCAAAAATTGACCTCTTTGTATCTATTATAACATCAGAAGGAGTGTATAAGTTTATATTGTTATGGTAAAAGGGTCCTCAAAAAGTTTCAAAGAATACAAACTTATGAAATGTAATACAAAAAACAATTAGTTACGTGAAGAATCACGCCAAAGACATTATAAAAACTCTATAATAACCACAGGTGAACACTACCAACTACCTAGTAACACCATAACAACTGCCTACCTAACACCCAGAACACCTTAGCAACTGGGTGGTGAGATTTCCCACTTCAAGTACCACTTCTCATTTTCTTCTGGAAATCTGCCATAAATGTGTTCCTGGAGGTCAAAAATCTGTCTATCTAATATAACATCAGAATGAGTCAATACGTTTATATTGTTTTAAACTTTTTGAGGAACCTTTGACCAGAAATGAGTTCAAAAGGTCAGATATGGACTTCTCTATGGCTTAGGAAGCAACTGTTGGAGTCTATGAGTATATATGGAAAGTTCAAGATCAAGTACTTTTGTGCCAGAAACATGTTCAGTAGGTCAAATATCTGGCTGAAATGACATCATAAGAAGTGAATCTCTCGGCAAATTAACCCACAGATTAAGTTCCAGTGGGCCATAAATGTGTTCCTGGAGGTCAAAAATTGACCTATGTATATAGATAATATACCATCAGAGGGAGTCTATAAGTTTATGTTGTTTTAAACTTTTTGAGGAACCTTTGACCAGAGATGAGTTCAATAGGTCAGATATGGACTTCTCTATGACTTAGGAAGCATCTGTTGGAGTCTATGAGTATGGATGGAAAGTTCAAGATCAAGTACTTTTGGGCCGGAAATATATTCAGTAGGTCAAATATCAGAAATGAGAAATTAGTAACCTTTGACAAGAAATTAGTACAATAGGTCAGAATAACCTTTGACAAGAAATTAGTTCAATAGGTCAGACATGGATTTGTCTATGGCTTAGGAAGTATCTGTTTTAGTCTATGAGTATGTATGGAAAGTTCAAGATCAAGTGCAAGAAACATGTTCAGTAGGTCAAATATCTATCTGGCTGAAATGACGTCATGAGAAGTAATTCTCTCTGTATATTAACCCACAGATCAAGTACCCGTGGGCCATAAATGTGCTCCTGGAGGTCAAAAATGTACCTATGTCTATCTGATATAACATCAGAAGGAATCTATAATCTTATATTGTTTTAAACTTTTTGAGGAACCTTTGACCAGAAATGAGTTCAATAGGTCAGATATGGATTTCTCTATGGCTTAGGAAGCATCTGTTTTAGTCTGAGTATGTATGGAAAGCTCAAGATCAAAAACTTTTGGGCCAGAAATATGTTCAGTAGGTCAAATATCTGTCTGGCTGAAATGACGTCATGAGAAGTAAATCTCTCGGTATATTAAACCCACAGATCAAATACCCGTGGGCCATAAATGTGTTCCTGGAGGTCAAAAATCGACCTCTTTGTATCTATTATAACATCAGAAGGAGTCTATAAGTTTATATTGTTATGGTAAAAGGGTCCTCAAAAAGTTTCAAACAATATAAACTTATGAAATGTAATACAAAAAACAGTTAGTTACGTGATGAATCATGCCAAAGACATTATAAAAACTCTATACTAACCATATGTGAACACTACCAACCACCTAGTAACACCATAACAACTGCCTAGCTAACACCCAGAACACTTTAGCAACACCCTAGCAACCAACAAGAACACTCTAGCAACACCATAGCAACAACCCAGAAAACCCTAGCAAATATCTACCAACACTCTAGCAACCACCCAGAACACCCTGGCAACAAACCAGAAGGAACCACCCAGAAAACAAAAGCAACCACCCAGAATACCCTAGCATTTGCACAGCAACAACAGAGCAACCATCCAGAATACCTTTACAACCACCGAGCAACCACCCAGAACACCGTAGCAACCACCCAGAACACCCTGGCAACTTTGTGGTGAGATTTCGCACTTCAAGCACCACTTCACATTTTCTTCTTGAAATCTGCCATAAATGTGTTCCTGGAGGTCAAAAACTGACACATGTCTATCTAATATAAATGGTAATGGTAAATGGTAAATGTACTGCATTTTTATAGCGCTTTCATAGACCCAGTGGCCACCAAAGCCCTTTACAATTTGCCTCACATTCACCCATTCACACACACATTCATACACCGACAGGACATCAGAAGGAGTCAATAAGTTTATATTTTTTAAACTTTTTGAGGAACCTTTGACCAGAAATCAGTTCAAAAGGTCATGTATTGACTTCTCTATGGCTTAGGAAGCATCTGTTGGAGTCTATGAGTATGTATGGAAAGTTCAAGATCAAGTAATTTTGGGCCAGAAACATGTTCAGTAGGTCAAATATCTGTCTGGCTGATATTACGTCATGAGAAGCAAATCTCTTTGTCTATTAACCCACAGATAAAGTACCCGTGGGTCAGAATGTGCTCCTGTTGGTCAGAAATTGACCTATGTATATCTAATATCTAATGCATTTCCACACTTCAACTAACTTATTAATTGTGTAAATAAGGGGAAATCATTTCCTTCGTTGTTGCATTTGTGAAAAAACAACATATAACTTCTTACCTTGTGCATTAAAAATATGCACGCAATAACTAACATGTTTCACTGTGCAATGAAAAGAAAGCATCTACTATATCATTGCATTCTAACTTTTTCCTCTTTGCAATGAAAAGAAATAGCATGATTTTGCATGCATTTCTATTTTACAAACTAATTTGTGCACAGACTAGAAAACATCACATAAGCTGTCTCTTTACAGCATACAATACTTGTTCCTTTGTGCAACGCAGAAATGTGCTGTTGTACCCTTTGTTGCGCAATCAAACGTTGTGCGTTGAAATAATAAAACATATGTAATATGCACTTTGATGCTGTTCAGTGTTTTCAAGAACCAACCCATTTCCGTAAGTGCATTGAATAGATAACAAGTTAGTTATAGTATGCATTGTGAAAACTACTGCTCATGTGATGTTTTCTCGTCTGTGCATACAATCAAACGTTGTGCATATAATAATAACAATAATAAGACATGCTTTCGCATGCTTTTCCACACTTCAACTAACTTATTCAGTTGTGTAACTGAAGAGAAATAATTGCCTTTGTTGTTGCCTTTGTGAAAAAAACAACATCTAACGTCTAACTTTGTGCATTAAAGAATAGGCACGCAATAACTAACCTGTTCCTCTGTGCAATGAAAAGAAAACACCTAATTATGTGTTTCATTGCATTTCACAACATATCTAACTTGTTCCTTATTGCAATGAAAAGACATGAACACGCCAGACATGGCGTGATTTTGCATGCATTACTATTTTACAAACTAATTTGTGCACAGACTAGAAAACATCACATAAGCTGTCGCTTTACAGTGCTCGTTTCCTTTGTGCAACGCAGAGATGTGCTGTTGTACCCTTTGTTGCGCAATCAAACACGTTGAAGAATAAAACATATGTAATATGCACTTTGATTGCAGTTCAGTGTAACGAGTTAGTTATGTAGGCACCCACTAAACATTGGACGTCGGATAGACGTACAAATCATGTCTATATTGGGTTCGTCGGTCCATGACCAATTCTGGACATCTATTCGACGTCCAAACTAGGTCCACTATTTGGACGTCCAACCATGACCTAACTTGGACGTCATCTTGACGTTCAACATTTGACCTTTGAACTTGGTAATTTTTTGGACGTCATTTGGACGTCTATGACAGTTGTATAAAATGTACATGATTTATTTGTTTTATTTACAAATAGCGCCCATCAACATGATTAATACATATGAATACAGATTATTTATAAACAAACACAATTTATTATCTGTATGATTTAATTAATTTTTTTTTCCTTTTGTTTTTCATTTTCCTGTTTTTCTTTAAAGACGTCATCTGGCGTTACAAAACAACCCCTTCAGTGGACCAAAAATGGACGTCCAAAAATGACACGAAAAAGACGTCACGCCAACGTCACGTTGCGCAGTGGGCATTGTGAAAATAAAAGCTCATGTGATGTTTTCTTGTCTGGGCATACAATCAAACGCTTTGCATTGCAGAATAACAATACTAACACATGCTTTCGGATGCTTTTTCACAATTCAACTAACTAATTTAGTTGTGTAACTGAAGGGAAATCATTGCCGTAGTTGTTGCATTTGTGATAAAACAACATCTAACGTTGTACAACTCTAAGCCAGATCCGGCCCAAAGCCAATTTGCTATCTAGGGTGGATTTACGAATATGCACGCAATAACTAACCTTTTCCTCTGTGCAATGAAAAGAAAACACCTAATATGTTTCAATGTGATTGATTTTGCATGTATTTCTATTTTACAAACCAATATGTGCACAGATTAGAAAACATCACACTAACATATCTAACTTGTTCCTCGTTGCACTGAAAAGACATAACGAGAAAACATCACATGAGCTGTCGCTTTTACAGTGCATACAATACTCGTTATTTTGTGCAACGAAGAGAATGTGCTGTGTACCCTTTGTTGCGCAATCAAACTTTGTGCAATGAAGAATAAAACATATGTAAGATGCACTTTGATGCAGTTTATTGTTTTCAAGAACCAACCCATTCCGTAGTGCATTGAATAGATAACGACTTTGTATGCATTGTGAAAATGACAGCTCATGTGATGTTTTCTCGTCTGTGCATACACTCAAACGTTATGCAATGAAGAATAAAACATATTTAATATGCACTTTGATGCAATTCAGTGTTTTCAAGAACCAACCCATTCCGTAGTGCATTGAATAGATAACGACTTAGTTATTATATGCATTGTGAAAATGACAGCTCATGTGATGTTTCTCGTCTGCAGTTTCTCGTCCAGTCCTGATGGTCAACCGTTATGCAATGAAGAATAAAACATATTTAATATGCACTTTGATTGCAGTTCAGTGTTTTCAAGAACCAACACATGCTGTAACGCATTGAATAGATAACGACTTAGCTATTGTATGAATTGTGAAACGACAGCTCATGTGATGTTTTCTCGTCTGTGCGTTGTGCATTGAAGAATAACAATAATAACATAACACATGCTTTTGCATGCTTTTCCACACTTCAACTAACATATTAATTTGTGTAACTGAAGGGAAATCATTGCCTTAGTTGTTGCATTTGTGAAAAAACAACATCTAACGTCTAACGTTGTGCATTAAATAATATGCACGCAGTAACTAAACTGTTCCTCTGTGCAATGAAACAGAAAACACCTAAAATGTGTTTCATTGCATTTGAATAACATATCTAACTTGTTCCTCCTTGCAAAATGAAAAGACAGCATGATATTGCATGCATTTCTATTTCACAAACTCATTTGTGCACAGATGAGTAAACACCACTTAAGCTGTCGCTTTACAGTGCTTACAATACTCATTCCTTTGTGCAACGCAGAGATGTGCTGTTGTACCCTTTGTTGCGCAATCAAAAGTTGTGCGTTGAAGAATAAAACATATGTAATATGCACTTTGATTGCAGTTCAGTGTGACGAGTTAGTTATTTATGCACTGTGAAAATAAAACCTCAGGTGATGTTTTCTTGTCTGTGCATACAATCAAACGTTATGCTTTGGCAGATTAACAATAATAACACATGCTTTCGGATGCTTTTCCACAATTCAACTAACTAATTCAGTTGTGTAACTGAAGGGAAGTCATTGCCTTAATTGTTGCATTTGTGAAAAACAACATCTAACGTTGTGGATTAAAGAATATGCACGCAATAACTAACCATTTCCTCTGTGCAATGAAAAGAAAACACCTAATATGTTTCAATGTTTCATCACACTAGCATATCTAACTGTAAAGACATAACGAGAAAACATCACAAGCGCTGTCGCTTTTACAGTGCATACAATATTCCTTATTTTGTGCAACAAAGAGATGTGCTGTGTACCCTTTGTTTCGCAATCAAACTTTGTGCAATGAATAATAAAACATATGTAATATGCACTTTGATGCAGTTCAGTGTTTTCAAGAACCAACCCATTCCGTAGTGCATTGAATAGATATAACGAGTATATTGACGAGTATATTGATAATAGATATATTGTATGCATTGTGAAACGACAGCTCAAAACATAACTTCTCGTCTGTGCACAAAAAAAATTAGTTGTACAATAGAAATGCATGCGAAAGCACATGCATATATCTTTTCTTTGCAAAGAGGAACAAGTTAGATCTTTTATGCATCGCAATAAAGTAATAACAAATAAAAAAATGAATTGTATGCTTTGTGCAATGAAGAGATTTGGATTGTGCATTGAAGAAAGTTCTGCATTGAACATATATGTAATATGCACTTTTTTGCATTCAAGAACTAAACCCTTCCATAGTGTATTGATTAGATAACCTGTGTTGTTTCATTGCAATGCTTACAATATCTAACTTATTCCTCTTTGTAATGAAAAGAAAATATATAACACGTGTGCTTTTCATGCATTTAATTTCTACAACTAATTAATTTGTGTATTGATAAGTAAACATCACAAGAGCGTTCGCTTTACAATGCATACACTAGTTGTGGCCCAGGAGTGCTAGGTCTCGAACTCAAATGAATACTCATAGACTTCTGATGTCTGAGTTAAATGCTAAGCCATTTAGAATGTCCACATCTGACCAACTGAACTCATTTCTGGTAAAAGGGTCCTCAAAAGGTTTTAAACCATAAAAACTTTTAGATTCCTTCTGATATTACATAAGCTATAGACAGTTTCCTCTTTGACATACATCCTCAAAATGTTCATAGTTTTGGCCCCTGAGTACTAGATCTTAAACTTTCTAAACATACTTATTGACTCATTTTGATGTTACTGAAGCCATGCAAGAGTCCTTATTCCACCTACTGAAAATATTAGCCATATGGATTGTTTATATCTGACCTATTGAACTCATTTCTGGTCAAAGGGTGCTTGATCATTAGGTTATTTTACATTGATATTACCTACTTATGATGTTTTATGAGCAGGAAGATATTTTGACCTACTGAACATATATCTGGCCCACGAGAACCTTATCTTAAACTTTCCATACATACTAATAGACTACTTCTGAAGCTTCCAGGCCATATAGAATGTCCATATCTGAGCTATTGAGCTCATTTCTGGTCAAAGGGTCCTCAACATTTTTTAAACAATATAAACTTATAGACACCTTTGGATGATATATAAGTTATACAGAGGTTCTTTTTATTTGTTCTTATAAGCCATAGGAGAAGTCCATATCTGACCTATTGAACTCATTTCTGGACAAAGGTTCTCTAAAGGTTTTAAACAATATAAACTTAGACTCCTGATGTTATATTAGCTATAAATAGGCCAATTTTTGACCTCCAGAATGACATTTATGGGACATTTCCAGAAGAAAAAGTAAAGCGGTGCTTGAAGTGGCAAATCTCACCACCCAGTTGCTAGGGTGCTCTGGGTGGTTGCCACAGTGTTCTGGGTTGTTGCTAGGCAGTTGTTAGGGTATTCTGGGTGGTTGCTCCGGTGTTGCTATGCGGTTGCTAGGGTATTCTGGGTGGTTGCAAAGGTGTTCTGGGTGGTTGCTAGGGGGTTGCTAGGGTGTTCTGGTTTGTTGCTAGGGTGCTCTGGGTGGTTGCTAGGTGGTTGCTAGGGTGTTCTGGGTGGTTGCTAGCGTGTTGCTAGGTGGTTGCTAGGGTGTTGCCAGGTGGTTGCTAATGTGTTCTGGTTGGTTGCTAGGCAGTTGCTATGGTGTTACTTGGTGGTTGGTAGTGTTCACATATGGTTTCTGTAGAGTTTTTATTATGTTTTTGGCATGATTTAACACTTAACTAATCGATTATTTTATTACATTTCATAAGTTTATATTGTTTTAAACCTTTTGAGGACCCTTTTACCATAACAATATAAACTTATAGACTCGTTCTGATGTTGTATTATCTATACATAGGTCAATTTTTGACCTCGAGGAACACATTTATGGCCCACAGGTACTTGATCTGTGGGTTAATATACAGAGAGATTTACCTCTTATGATGTCATTTCAGCCAGACAGATATTTGACCCACTGAACATGTTTCTGGCCCAAAAGTACTTGATCTTGAACTTTCCATACATACACATACTCTAACAGATGCTTACAGCCATAGAGAAGTCCATATCTGACCTATCGAACTCATTTCTGGTTAAAAGTTCTCTAAAGGTTTTAACAATATAAAATTATAGACTCCTGATGTTATATTAGCTATACATAGGACAATTTTTGACCTCCAGAATCACATTTATGGGACATTTCCAGAAGAAAAAGTGAAGTGGTGCTTGAAGTGGCAAATCTCACCACCCAGTTGCTAGGGTGTTCTGGGTGGTTGCCACAGTGTTCTGGGTGGTTGCTAGGCAGTTGTTAGGGTATTCTGGGTGGTTGCTCTGGTGTTGCTATGTGTTTGCTAGGTTATGGTTGCTCTGCGGTTGCTAGGTGGTTGCTAAGGTGTTCTGGGTGGTTGCTAGGGTGTAGCTAGGCGGTTGCTAGGGTGTTCTGGTTTGTTGCTAGGGTGTTCTGGGTGGTTGCTTGGGTGTTGCTAGGTGGTTGCTAGGGTGTTCTGTGTGGTTGCTAGGTTGTTGCTAGGTGGTTGCTAGGTAGTTGCTGAGGTGTTCTGGTTGGTTGCTAGGGTGTTGCTATATCTGACCTATTGAGGTCCTTAGCTGACCTCTTGAACTCATTTCTGGTCAAAAGTTCCTGAAAAAGTTTAAAACAATATGAACTTATAGACTCGGTCTGATGTTATAATAGATATATATAGATCAATTTTTGAATTCCATGAACACATTAATGGCCCACGGGTACTTGATCTGTTTGGTTAACATACCGAGCAGTCTCACGGTCGCTTCTCCACTACGTCACATCTATGAAACTCCCGCCCTGCGTCCTGATTGGCTTAGCCATAAAGTTGGTTGGAGAAATCACTCTCAATGGAAGAGGTTCCAGATGAATGTCGTTCCACTTAGCTCCGCCTAGCTTCACTCACATCCATCTGGAACCTCTTCCATTGAGAGTGATTTCTCCAACCAACTCTATGGCTTAGCCAATCAGGACGCAGGGCGGGAGTTTCATAGATGTGGCGTAGTGGAGAAGCGACCGTGAGACTGTTTTGATTCAGACAACAAATGCGGCTCGCATCGAGGAAGCAAGCATTAACATTGATGCTGCTATTTCATCCATGTTGTCCAATCTACCTAATATTATTTCATTAAAAGAACATCAGAGAACGGAACATCAGAGAATGTCGGCTGTTCTGTTTTGTTTTTTCCTGCGTCGCTCTCATCAGCGTCACGGGTTGGCTTCAGCTGTGAGTGGTTGAAATAGCACGTTCGATAAAGATGACGGACAAGTGGCTTATCCAATCATATGCAAGTATTTTTGATAAGGCCCAGCCTTCTGAAACGCCATTTCAATGGATCGGTTCCAGATGGATGAGTGGAGCTAGGCAAAGCGAAATTCATCTGGCTAGGGCCAGGTTACAATTTTTGACCTCCAGAATCACATTTAAGGGACATTTCCAGAAGAAATTGTAAAGTGGCGGTTGAAGTGGCAAATGTCATCACCCATTTGCTAGGGTGTTCTGGGTCGTTGCTACAGTGTTCTGAGTGGTTGCTAGGCGGTTGTTAGGGTATTCTGGGTGGTTGCTCTGGTGTTGCTAAGCGGTTGCTAGGGTATTCTGGGTGTTTGCTAAGGTGTTCTGGGTGGTTGCTAGGGTGTTGTTAGGCAGTTGACAGGGTACTCTGGTTTGTTGCTAGACTGTTTTGGGTGGTTGCTAGGGTTTTGCTAGGTGGTTGCTAGGGTGTTCTGGTTGGTTGCTAGGGTGTTTCTAAGGCGTTCTGGGTGGTTGCTAGGCGGTTGCTATGGTGTTACTAGGTGGTTGGTAGTGTTCACAAATGGTTTCTGTAGAGTTTTTATAATAGTCAACAGTACTTGACCTTGAATTTTCCATACATACTCATATACTCTAACAGAGGCTTCATAAGCCATAGAGAAGTCCATATCTGACCTATTGAACTCATTTCTGGTCATAGGTTCTCTAAAGGTTTTTAACAATATAAACTTTGTTTATATAGACTCCTGATGTTATATTAGCTATAAATAGGCCAATTTTTGACCTCCAGAATCACATTTATGGGGCATTTCCAGAAAAAATTGTGAAGTGGCGGTTGAAGTGGCAAATCTCATCACCCAGTTGCTAGGGTGTTCTGGGTGGTTGCTCTGATGTTGCTATGCGTTTGCTATGTTATGGTTGCTCTGGTTGCTCTGTGGTTGCTAGGTGTTTGCTAAGGTGTTCTGGGTGGTTGCTAGGGTGTAGCTAGGCGTTGCTAGGGTGTTCTGGGTGGTTGCTAGGGTGTTGCTAGGTGGTTGCTAGGGTGTTCTGTGTGGTTGCTAGGGTGTTGCTAGGTGGTTGCTAGGTAGTTGTTAAGGTGTTCTGGTTGGTTGCTAGGGTGTTGCTATATCTGACCTAACGAGGTCCATATCTGACCTCTTGAACTCATTTCTGGTCAAAAGTTCCTGAAAATGTTTAAAACAATATGAACTTATAGACTCCTTCTGATGTTATATTAGTGTACACAGGCACATTTTTGACCTCCAGGAACACATTTATGGCCCACGGGTACTTGATCTGTGGGTTAATATACATTGAGATTTACTTCTCATGATGTCATTTCAGCAAGACAGATATTTGACCTACTGAACATGTTTCTGGCCCAAAAATACTTGATCTTGAACTCTCTATACATACTCATAGACTCCAACAGATGCTTCCTAAGCATTAGAGAAGTCCATATCTGACCTATTGAAATAATTTTTCTGGTCAAAAGTTCCTGAAAATGTTTAAAACAATATGAACTTATAGACTCCTTCTGATGTTATATTAGATATACATAGGTAAATTTTTTACCTCCAGGAACACATTTATGGCCCTCTGAGATTTACTTCTCATGATATAATTTCAGCCAGACAGATATTTGACCTACTGAACATATTTCTGGCCCAAAAGTACGTGGTCTTGAACTTTCTAAACATACTCATAGATTCCAACAGATGCTTCCTAAGCCATAGAGAAGTACATATCTGACCTATTGAACTAATTTCTGGTCAAATTCAGGGTGTTCTGGGTGGTTGCTACGGTGTTCTTGGTGGTTGCTAGGCGGTTGTTCAGGTATTCTAGGTGGTTGCTATGGTGTTGCCATGCGGTGTCTAGGGTATTCTGTGTGGTTGCTAGGGTTTTGCTAGGTGGTTGCCAGGGTGTTCTGCCAGGGTAAAATTCAGGGTGTTCTGGGTGGTTGCTACGGTGTTCTTGGTGGTTGCTAGGCGGTTGTTCAGGTATTCTAGGTGGTTGCTATGGTGTTGCCATGCGGTTGCTATGGTATTCTGGGCGGTTGCTATGGTGTTACTAGGTGGTTGGTAGTGTTCACAAATGGTTACTATAGAGTTTTTAATGTTTTTGGCATTTGATTTTTATAACATCAAAAGGATTCCATAAGTTTATATTGTTTAAAACCTTTTGAGGACCCTTTTTCCACAAATAATTTCAATAGGTCAGATGTGGACAATTCTCTATGGCCTATATGAACCATCATAAGGAGTCTATGAGTATGTAGAAAGTTCAAGATCAAGTACTTGTGGGCAAGAAATATGGTCTGTAGGTCAAATATCTGCTTGGCTAAAATAACATGATAAGAGGTCATTCTGTATAGATGTTCAAAGAACTATTTGGCAAGAAATATGTTCAGTATTTAAAATAAGTACTCTTGCATGGCTTCAGTAACATCAAAAGGAGTTAATGAGTCTAGAAAGTTCAAGATCAATTACTCGTGGGCCAAAACTATGTTCATTAGGTCACAAAGGAACCTATCTATAGCACATATAACATCAGAAAGAGTCTAAAAGTTTCAAACTTTTAAATATTCAAAAACTTTTGTGAAGACCCCTTGACCAGAAATGAGTTCAATAAATAAGATGTGGACATTATATATGGCTTAGGAAGCATCTGTTGGAGTATATGAGTATGTATGGAAAGTTCAAGATCAAGTACTTTTGGGCCAGAAAAATGTTCAGTAGGTCAAATATCTGTCTGGCTGAAATGACATTGTGAGAAGTAAATCTCTCTGTATATTAACCCACAGATCAAGTAGCCGTGGGCCATACATGTGCTCCTGGTGGTCAAAAATTGGCCTATGTATATCTAATATAACATCAGAAGGAATCTATAAGCTTATATTGTTTTAAACTTTTTGAGAAACCTTTGACCAGAAATTAGTTCAATACGTCAGTTATGGACTTCTCTATGGCGTAGGAAGCAACTGTTGGAGTCTATGAGTATATATGGAAAGTTCAAGATCAAGTACTTTTTGGCCAGAAACATGTTCAGTAGGTCAAATATCTGTCTGGCTGAAATGACGTCATGAGAAGTAAATCTCTCTGTATATTAACCCACAGATCAAATACCCGTGGGCCATAAATGTGTTCCTGGAGGTCAAAAATTGACCTCTTTGTATCTATTATAACATCAGAAGTAGTCTATAAGTTTATATTGTTATGGTAAAAGGGTCCTCAAAAAGTTTCGAACAATATTAACTTATGAAATGTAATACAATAACCAATTAGTTACGTGATGAATCATGCCAAAGACATTATAAAAACTCTATAGTAACCATAGGTGAACACTACCAACCACCTAGTAACACCATAGCAACTGCCTAGCTAACACCCAGAACACCTTAGCAACACCCTAGCAACCAACCAGAACACTCTAGCAACCAACTAGCAACGCCATAGCAACCACCCAGAAAACCCTAGCAAATATCTAGCAACACCCTAGCAACCACCCAGAACACCCTGGCAACAAACCAGAAATGAGTTCAATAGGTCAAACATGGATTTGGAAGTATCTTTTTTAGTCTAAGAGTCATAAATGTGTTCCTGGAGGTCAAAAATGTACCTGTGTACACTAATATAACATCAGAAGGAGTCTATAAGTTCATTTTGTTTTAAACATTTTCAGGAAGTTTTGACCAGAAATGAGTTCAAGAGGTCAGATATGGACCTCGATAGGTCAGATATAGCAACACCCTAGCAACCAACCAGAACACCTTAGCAACTACCTAGCAACCACCTAGCAACACCCTAGCAACCACACAGAACACCCTAGCAACCACCTAGCAACACCCTAGCAACCACCCAGAACACCCTAGCAACAAACCAGAACACCCTAGCAACCGCCTAGCTACACCCTAGCAACCACCCAGAACACCTTAGCAAACACCTAGCAACCGCAGAGCAACCAGAGCAACCATAACCTAGCAAACGCATAGCAACACCAGAGCAACCACCCAGAACACCCTAGCAACTGGGTGATGAGATTTGCCACTTCAACCGCCACTTCACAATTTTTTCTGGAAATGTCCCATAAATGTGATTCTGGAGGTCAAAAATTGGCCTATGTATAGCTAATATAACATCAGGAGTCTATAAGTTTGTATTGTTAAAAACCTTTAGAGAACCTTTGACCAGAAATGAGTTCAATAGGTCAGATATGGACTTCTCTATGGCTTATGAAGCATGTGTTAGAGTATATGGGTATGTATGGAAAATTCAAGGTCAAGTACTGTTGACTATTCTAAAAACTCTACAGAAACCATTTGTGAACACTACCAACCACCTAGTAACACCATAGCAACCGCCTAGCAACCACCCAGAACGCCTTAGAAACACCCTAGCAACCAACCAGAACACCCTAGCAACCACCTAGCAAAACCCTAGCAACCACTCAAAACAGTCTAGCAACAAACCAGAATACCCTGTCAACTGCCTAACAACACCCTAGCAACCACCCAGAACACCTTAGCAAACACCCAGAATACCCTAGCAACCGCTTAGCAACATCAGAGCAACCACCCAGAATACCCTAACAACCGCCTAGCAACCACTCAGAACACTGTAGCAACGACCCAGAACACCCTAGCAAATGGGTGATGACATTTGCCACTTCAACCGCCACTTCACAATTTCTTCTGGAAATGTCCCTTAAATGTGATTCTGGAGGTAAAAAATTGGCCTATGTATAGCTAATATAAGATCAGGAGTCTGTAAGTTTATATTGTTTAAAACCTTTAGAGAACCTTTGACCAGAAAGTATGCATGGAAAGTTCAAGATCTAGTACTTTTTGGCCAGAAATATGTTCAGTAGGTCAAATATCTGTCTGGCTAAAATGACGTCATGAGAAGTAAATCACTCTGTATATTAACCCACAGATCAAGTACCCGTGGGCCATAAAT
The DNA here is from genome assembly GCA_030378365.1 of Hybognathus amarus. Taxonomy (NCBI): domain Eukaryota; kingdom Metazoa; phylum Chordata; class Actinopteri; order Cypriniformes; family Leuciscidae; genus Hybognathus; species Hybognathus amarus. The sequence continues at coordinate 40,375 of JAQIUQ010005231.1, forward strand.
GTGCTCCTGGAGGTCAAAAATTAGCCTATGTCTATCTAATATAACATCAGAAGGAATCTATAATCTTATATTGTTTTAAACTTTTTGAGGAACCTTTGACAGGAAATGAGTTCAATAGGTCAGATATGGATTTCTCTATGGCTTAGGAAGCATCTGTTTTAGTCTGAGTATGTACGGAAAGCTCAAGATCAAAACTTTTGGGCCAGAACTATGTTCAGTAGGTCAAATATCTGTCTGGCTGAAGTGACGTCATGAGAAGTAAATCTCTTGTTATATTAACCACCATATCAAGTACCATAAATGTGTTCCTGGAGGTCAAAAATTGACCTATGTAAAGATATAACATCAGGATTCGATAAGTCTATCTAAAGGAATAGATTCTAAAGGAATCTATAATCTTATATTGTTTTAAACTTTTTGAGGAACCTTTGACAGGAAATGAGTTCAATAGGTCAGATATGGATTTCTCTATGGCTTAGGAAGCATCTGTTTTAGTCTGAGTATGTACAGAAAGCTCAAGATCAAAACTTTTGGGCCAGAACTATGTTCAGTAGGTCAAATATCTGTCTGGCTGAAGTGACGTCATGAGAAGTAAATCTCTTGTTATATTAACCACCATATCAAGTACCATAAATGTGTTCCTGGAGGTCAAAAATTGACCTATGTAAAGATATAACATCAGGATTCGATACGTCTATAATATAACATCAGGAGTCTATAAGATTATATTGTTATTGTAAAAGGGTCCTCAAAAGGTTTCAAAATATAAACTTATGAAATGTAATACAATAACCGATTAGCTAAGTGCTAAATCATGCCAAAATCATTATAACAACTCTAAAGTAACCATAGTTGAACACTACCAACCACCTAGTAACACCATAGCAACCGCCTAGGAACTACCTAGAAAAACCTTAGGAACACCCTAGCAATCCACCAGAACACCCTAGCAACCACCTAGCAACAGCCTAGCAACTACCCAGAACACCCTAGTAACAAACCAGAACACCCTAGGAACCGCATAGAGCAACCACCTAGAATACCTAACAACTGCCTAGCAACCACCCCAAGGAACCTTTGACCAGAAAAGAGTTCAGTTGGTCAGATATGGATTTCTCTATGGCTTAGGAAGCATCTGTTTTAGTCTGAGTATGTATGGAAAGTTCAAGATCAAAATCTTTTAGGCCAGAAATATGTTCAGTAGGTCAAAAATCTGTCTGGCTGAAATGACGTCATGATAAGTAAATCTCTTGGTATATTAACCCACAGATTAAGTACCAGTGGGCCATAAATGTGTTCCTGGAGGTCAAAAATTGACCTATGTAAAAAGATAATATAACATCAGAAGGAGTCTATAAGTTTATGTTGTTTTAAAATTTTTGAGGAACCTTTGACCAGAGATGAGTTCAATAGGTCAGATATGGACTTCTCTATGGCTTAGGAAGCATCTGTTGGAGTCTATGAGTATGCATGGAAAGTTCAAGATCAAGTACTTTTGGGCCGGAAATATATTCAGTAGGTCAAATATCAGTCGGGCTGAAATGACATCATGAGAAGTAAATCTCTCTGTATATTAAGCTACAGATCAAGTACCCGTGGGTGATAAATGTGTTCCTGGGGGTCAAAAATGGACCTATGAATAGATAATATAACATCAGAAGGAGTCTATAAGTTTATATTTTTATGGTAAAACGGTCCTCAAAAGGTTTCAAACATAGGTGAACACTACCAACCACCTAGTAACACCATAGCAACTGCCTAGCTAACACCCAGAACACCTTAGCAACACCCTAGCAACCAACCAGAACACTCTAGCAACCACCTAGCAACACCATAGCAACCACCCAGAAAACCCCAGCAAATATCTAGCAACACCCTAGCAACCACACAGAACACCCTGGCAACAAACCAGAAAACCCTAGCAACCACCCAGAACACCTAAGCAACCACCTAGAATACCCTAGCAACCGCACAGCAACAACAGAGCAACCACCCAGAATACCTTAACAACCACGAGCAACCGCCCAGAACACCGTAGCAACCACCCAGAACACCCTAGCAACTGGGAGGTGAGATTTCCCACATCAAAGCACCCCTTCACATTTTTTTCTGGAAATCTGCCATAAATGTGTTCCTGGAGGTAAAAAATTTACCTATGTCTATCTAATATAACATCAGAAGGAGTCAATACGTTTATATTGTTTTAAACTTTTTGAGGAACCTTTGACCAGAAATGAGTTCAAAAGGTCAGATATTGACTTCTCTATGGCTTAGGAAGCAACTGTTGGAGTCCATGAGTAAAGATGGAAAGTTCAAGATCAAGTACTTTTGTGCCAGAAACATGTTCAGTAGGTCAAATATCTGGCTGAAATGACATCATAAGAAGTGAATCTCTCGGCAAATTAACCCACAGATTGAGGTCAAAAATTGACCTATGTATATAGATAATATACCATCAGAAGGAGTCTAAGTTTATGTTGTTTTAAACTTTTTGAGGAACCTTTGACCAGAGATGAGTTCAATAGGTCAGATATGGACTTCTCTATGACTTAGGAAGCATCTGTTGGAGTCTATGAGTATGGATGGAAAGTTCAAGATCAAGTACTTTCAGGCCGGAAATATATTTCAGTAGGTCAAATATCAGTCGGGCTGAAATGACATCATGAGAAGTAAATCTCTCTGTATATTAGGCTACAGATCAAGTACCCGTGGGTGATAAATGTGTTCCTGGGGGTCAAAAATTGACCTATGAATAGATAATATAACATCAGAAAGAGTCTATACGTTTATATTATTATGGTAAAAGGGTCCTCAAAAGGTTTCAAACAATATAAACTTATGAAATGTAACACAATAATCGATTAGTTAAGTGCTAAATCATGCCAAAAACATTATAAAAACTCTATAGTATAACCATATATGAACAATACCAACCACCTAGTAACACCATAGCAACCGCCTAGCAACCACCCAGACAAACCTTAGCAACACCCTAGCAACCAACCTGAACACCCTAGAAACACCCTAGCAACCACCCAGGACACCATAACAACAAACCAGAACACCCTAGCAACCACATAGCAACACCAGAGCAACAACCTAAAATAACCTAACAACTACTTAGCAACCGCCAAAAACACCATAGCAACCACCCAGAAAACCCTATCAACTGGGTGGGGAGATTTGCCACTTCAAGCACCACTTCACATTTTCTTCTGGAAATGTGTTCCTGAAGGTCAAAAATTGACATATGTATGGCTAATATAATATCAGGAGTTTATAAGTTTATATTGTTTTAAACTTTTTGAGGAACCTTTGACCAGAAATGAGTTCAATAGGTCATGTATTGACTTCTCTATGGCTTAGAGAACATCTGTTGGAGTCTATGAGTATGTATGGAAAGTTCAAGATCAAGTAATTTTGGACCAGAAACATGATCAAGTAATTTTGGGCTTTAAACAGATCAAGTAAAGCCCAAAATTACTTGATCAAATTACAGATCAAATCCTGGTGGTCAAAAATTGACCTAAGTCTATCTAATACAACATCAGAAGGAGTCTATAAGCTTAAATTGTTTTAACCTTTTTGAGGAACCTTTGACAAGAAATTAGTTCAATAGGTCAGACATGGATTTGTCTATGGCTTAGGAAGTATCTGTTTTAGTCTATGAGTATGTATGGAAAGTTCAAGATCAAGTACTTTTGGGCCAGAAACCTGTTCAGTAGGTCAAATATCTGTCTGGCTGAAATGACGTCGTCATGAGAAGTAATTCTCTCTGTATATTAACCCACAGATCAAGTACCCGTGGGCCATAAATGTGCTCCTGGAGGTCAAAAATGTACCTATGTCTATCTGATATAACATCAGAAGGAATCTATAATCTTATATTGTTTTAAACTTTTTGAGGAACCTTTGACCAGAAATGAGTTCAATAGGTTAGATATGGATTTCTCTATGGCTTAGGAAGCATCTGTTTTAGTCTGAGTATGTATGGAAAGCTCAAGATCAAAAACTTTTGGGCCAGAAATATGTTCAGTAGGTCAAATATCTGTCTGGCTGAAATGACGTCATGATAAGTAAATCTCTCGGTATATTAACCCACAGATCAAATACCCGTGGGCCATAAATGTGTTCCTGGAGGTCAAAAATGTACCTCTTTGTATCTATTATTACATCAGAAGTAGTCTATAAGTTTATATTGTTATGGTAAAAGGGTCCTCAAAAAGTTTCAAACAATATAAACTTATGAAATGTAATACAATAACCAATTAGTTACGTGAAGAATCATGCCAAAGACATTATAAAAACTCTATAGTAACCATAGGTGAACACTACCAACCACCTAGTAACACCATAGCAACTGCCTAGCTAACACCCAGAACACCTTAGCAACACCCTAGCAACCAACCAGAAAACCCTAGCAAATATCTAGCAACACCCTAGCAAACCACCCAGAACACCCTGGCAACAAACCAGAAAACCCTAGAAATCACCCAGAACACCTAAGCAACCACCCAGAATACCCTAGCAACCTCCCAGAACACCCTAGCAACTGGGTGGTGAGATTTCTTACTTCAAGCACCACTTCGCATTTTCTTCTGGAAATCTGCCATAAATGTGTTCCTTGAGGTCAAAAATTGACCTTTGTCCTATCTAATATAACATCAGAAGGAGTCAATAAGTTTATATTGTTTTAAACTTTTTGAGGAACCTTTGACCAGAAATGAGTTCAATAGGTCAAACATGGATTTGGAAGTATCTTTTTTAAGTCTATGAGTATGCATGGAAAGTTCAAGATCAAGAACTTATTGGCCAGAAACATGTTCAGTAGGTCAATTATCTGTCTGGCTAAAATGACGTCATGAGAAGTAAATCACTCTGTGTATATTAACCCACAGATCCAAGTACCCATGGGCCATAAATGTGCTCCTGGAGGTCAAAAATTGACCTATGTCTATCTAATATAACATCAGAAGGAGTCAATAAGTTTATATTGTTTTAAACTTTTTGAGGAACCTTTGACCAGAAATGAGTTCAATAGGTCAAACAAGGATTTGGAAGTATCTTTTTTAGTCTATGAGTATGCATGGAAAGTTCAAGATCAAGAACTTATTGGCCAGAAACATGTTCAGTAGGTCAAATATCTGTCTGGCTAAAATGACGTCATGAAAAGTAAATCACTCTGTATATTAACCCACAGATCAAGTACCCGTGGGCCATAAATGTCCTCCTGGAGGTCAAATATTGACCTATGTCTATCTAATATAACATCAGAAGGAATCTATAATCTTATATTGTTTTAAACTTTTTGAGGAACCTTTGACCAGAAATGAGTTCAATATGTCAGATATGGATTTCTCTATGGCTTAGGAAGCATCTGTTTTAGTCTGAGTATGTATGGAAAGCAAGATCAAAAACTTTTGGGCCATAAATATGTTCAGTAGATCTGTCTGGCTGAAATGACATCATGAGAAGTAAATCTCTTTGTATATTAACCCACAGATCAAGTACCCGAGGGCCATAAATGTGTTCCTGGAGGTCAAAAATTGACCTCTTTGTATCTATTATAACATCAGAAGGAGTCTATACGTTTATATTGTTATGGTAAAAAGGTCCTCAAAAAGTTTCAAACAATATAAACTTATGAAATGTAATACAAAAACCAATTAGTTATGTGATGAATCATGCCAAAGACATTATAAAAACTCTATAGTAACCATATGTGAACACTACCAACCACCTAGTAACACCATAGCAACTGCCTAGCTAACACCCAGAACACCTTAGCAACACCCTAGCAACCAACCAGAAAACCCTAGCAAATATCTAGCAACACCCTAGCAAACCACCCAGAAAACCCTGGCAACAAACCAGAAAACCCTAGAAATCACCCAGAACACCTAAGCAACCACCCAGAATACCCTAGCAACCACCCAGAACACCGTAGCAACCACCCAGAACACCCTGGCAACTTGAAAATGCACAACGCACAGACGAGAAAACATCACACGAGCTGTCGTTTCACAATGCGTACAATAACTAACTTTTATCTATTCAATGCACTACGGGAATGGGTTGGTTCTTGAAAACACTGAACTGTCAAAATGCATCAAAGTGCATATTACATGTTTTATTATTGTTCAATGCTGAAGAATAACAATAATAACAGATGATTTTGCATGCTTTTCCAAACTTCAACCAACTTATTCATTGTGTAAAGGGAAATCATTGCCTTAGATTGTTGCATTTGTGAAAAAAACAACATCTAACGTCTTAAGTTGTGCATTAAGAATATGCACGCAATAACAAACCTGTTCCTCTTTGCAATGAAAAGAAGGCACCTAATATATTTCATTGCATTCTAACTTGTTCCTCTTTGCAATGAAAAGACATAGCGTGATTTTGCATGCGTTTCTATTTTACAAACTAATTTGTGCACAGACTAGAAAACATCACATAAGCTGTCGCTTTACAGTGCATACAATGCTCGTTCCTTTGTGCAACGCAGAGAGATGTGCTGTTGTACCCTTTGTTGCGCAATCAAACGTTGAAGAATAAAACATATGTAATATGCACTTTGATTGCAGTTCAGTGTAACGAGTTAGTTATGTAGGCATTGTGAAAATAAAAGCTCATGTGATGTTTTCTTGTCTGTGCATACAGTCAAACGCTTTGCATTGCAGAATAACAATACTAACACATGCTTTCGGATGCTTTTTCACAATTCAACTAACTAATTTAGTTGTGTAACTGAAGGGAAATCATTGCCATAGTTGTTGCATTTGTGATAAAACAACATCTAACGTTGTGGATTTACGAATATGCACGCACTAACTAACCTTTTCCCTCTGTGCAATGAAAAGAAAAAACCTAATATGTTTCAATGTGATTGATTTTGCATGTATTTCTATTTTACAAACCAATATGTGCACAGATTAGAAAACATCACACTAACATATCTAACTTGTTCCTCGTTGCACTGAAAAGACATAACGAGAAAACATCACATGAGCTGTCGCTTTTTACAGTGCATACAATACTCGTTATTTTGTGCAACGAAGAGAATGTGCTGTGTACCCTTTGTTGCGCAATCAAACTTTGTGCAATGAAGAATAAAACATATGTAAGATGCACTTTGATGCAGTTCATTGTTTTCAAGAACCAACCCATTCCGTAGTGCATTGAATAGATAACGACTTTGTATGCATTGTGAAAATGACAGCTCATGTGATGTTTTCTCGTCTGTACATACACTCAAACGTTATGCAATGAAGAATAAAACATATTTAATATGCACTTTGATGCAGTTCAGTGTTTTCAAGAACCAACCCATTCCGTAGTGCATTGAATAGATAACGACTTAGTTATTATATGCATTGTGAAAATGACAGCTCATGTGATGTTTTCTCGTCTGTGCATACACTCAAACGTTATGCAATGAAGAATAAAACATATTTAATATGCACTTTGATGCAGTTCAGTGTTTTCAAGAACCAATCCATTCCGTAGTGCATTGAATAGATAACGACTTAGTTATTGTATGCATTGTGAAAACGACAGCTCATGTGATGTTTTCTCGTCTGTGCGTTGTGCATTGAAGAATAACAATAATAACATAACACATGCTTTTGCATGCTTTTCCACACTTCAACTAACATATTAATTTGTGTAACTGAAGGGAAATCATTGCCTTAGTTGTTGCATTTGTGAAAAAACAACATCTAACGTCTAACGTTGTGCATTAAATAATATGCACGCAGTAACTAAACTGTTCCTCTGTGCAATGAAACAGAAAACACCTAAAATGTGTTTCATTGCATTTGAATAACATATCTAACTTGTTCCTCCTTGCAAAATGAAAAGACAGCATGATATTGCATGCATTTCTATTTTACAAACTCATTTGTGCACAGACGAGAAACACCACTAAGCTGCCGCTTTACAGTGCTTACAATACTCATTCTTTTGTGCAACGCAGAGATGTGCTGTTGTACCCTTTGTTGCGCAATCAAAAGTTGTGCGGTGAAAAATAAAACATATGTAATATGCACTTTGATTGCAGTTCAGTGTGACGAGTTAGTTATATATGCACTGTGAAAATAAAAGCTCAGGTGATGTTTTCTTGTCTGTGCATACAATCAAACGTTATGCTTTGGCAGATTAACAATAATAACACAAACTTTCGGATGCTTTTCCACAATTCAACTAACTAATTCAGTTGTGTAACTGAAGGGAAGTCATTGCCTTAATTGTTGCATTTGTGAAAAAAAAACATTTAACGTTGTGGATTAAAGAATATGCACGCAATAACTAACCATTTCCTCTGTGCAATGAAAAGAAAACACCTAATATGTTTCAATGTTTCATCACACTAGCATATCTAACTAAAGACATAACGAGAAAACATCACAAGCGCTGTCGCTTTTACAGTGCATACAATATTCCTTATTTTGTGCAACGAAGAGATGTGCTGTGTACCCTTTGTTTCGCAATCAAACTTTGTGCAATGAATAATAAAACATATGTAATATGCACTTTGATGCAGTTCAGTGTTTCAAGAACCAACCCATTCCGTAGTGCATTGAATAGATATAACGAGTATATTGACGAGTATATTGATAATAGATATATTGTATGCATTGTGAAACGACAGCTCAAAACATCACTTCTCGTCTTTGCACAAAAAAAATTAGTTGTAGAATAGAAATGCATGCGAAAGCACATGCATATATCTTTTTTTTGCAAAGAGGAACAAGTTAGATCTTTTATGCATCGCAATAAAGTAATAACAAATAAAAAAATGAATTGAATGCTTTGTGCAATGAAGAGATTTGGATTGTGCATTGAAGAAAGTTCTGCATTGAACATATATGTAATATGCACTTTTTTGCATTCAAGAACTAAACCCTTCCATAGTGTATTGATTAGATAACCTGTGTTGTTTCATTGCAATGCTTACAATATCTAACTTATTCCTCTTTGTAATGAAAAGAAAATATATAACACGTGTGCTTTTCATGCATTTAATTTCTACAACTAATTAATTTGTGTATTGATAAGTAAACATCACAAGAGCGTTCGCTTTACAATGCATACACTAGTTGTGGCCCAGGAGTGCTAGGTCTCGAACTCGAATGAATACTTATAGACTTCTGATGTCTGAGTTAAATGCTAAGCCATTTAGAATGTCCACATCTGACCAACTGAACTCATTTCTGGTAAAAGGGTCCTCAAAAGTTTTTAAACCATAAAAACTTTTAGATTCCTTCTGATATTACATAAGCTATAGACAGTTTCCTCTTTGACATACATCCTCAAAATGTTCATAGTTTTGGCCCCTGAGTACTAGATCTTAAACTTTCTAAACATACTTATTGACTCATTTTGATGTTACTGAAGCCATGCAAGAGTCCTTATTCCACCTACTGAAAATATTAGCCATATAGATTGTTTATATCTGACCTATTGAACTCATTTCTGGTCAAAGGGTGCTTGATCATTAGGTTATTTTACATTGATATATACCTACTTATGATGTTTTATGAGCAGGAAGATATTTTGACCTACTGAACATATATCTGGCCCACGAGAACCTTATCTTAAACTTTCCATACATACTAATAGACTACTTCTGAAGCTTCCAGGCCATATAGAATGTCCATATCTGAGCTATTGAGCTCATTTCTGGTCAAAGGGTCCTCAACATTTTTTAAACAATATAAACTTATAGACACCTTTGGATGATATATAAGTTATACAGAGGTTCTTTTTATTTGTTCTTTTTCTAGAATAAATAAAAAGATTCTGTTGGAGTCTGCGTATACATACTCAGACTCCAACAGATGCTTCCTAAGCCATAGGAGAAGTCCATATCTGACCTATTGAACTCATTTCTGGTCAAAGGTTCTTTAAAGGTTTTTAAACAACATAAACTTATAGACTCCTGATGTTATATTAGCTAAACATAGGTCAATTTTTGACCTCCAGGAACACATTTATGGCCAACGGCTACATGATCTGTGGGTTAATAAACCAAGAGATTTACTTCTCATGATGTCATTTCAGCCAGACAGATATTTGACGTGCTGAACATATTTCTGGCCCATTTCTGGTGATTGCCAGGGTGGTTGCCAGGGTGTTGCTAAGGTGTTGCTAAGGTGTTTTGGGTGGTTGCTAGGCGGTTGCTATGGTGTTACTAGGTGGTAGGTAGTGTTCACATATGGTAACTATAGAGTTTTTATAATGTTTTTGGCATGATTTAGCACGTAGCTAATCGATTATTGTATTACATTTCATGTTTACATTGTTTGAACCTTCTGATGATCCTTTACCATAACAATATACACTTATGGACTACTTTTTATGTTATATGATCTATGCATTGGTCAATTTTTGACCTCCAGAAACAAATTTAGCGCCCACAGGTACTTGATCTGTGGGTTAATATACAGAGAGGTTTACTTCTCATGATGTCAGTTCAGCCAGACAGATATTTGACCTACTGAACATGTTTCTGGCCCAAAAGTATTGATCTTGAACTTTCCATACATGCTCATAGACTCCAACAGATGCTTCCTAAGCATTAGAGAAGTCCATATCTGACCTATTGAACTAATTTCTGGTCAAAGGTTCCTCAAAAAGTTTAAAACAATATAAAAACGTATAGACTCCTTCTGATGTGATATTAGATAGACATAGGTACCTTTTTGACCTCCAAGAACAAATTTATGGTACATTTCCAGAAGAAATTGTGAAGTGGCGGTTGAAGTGGCAAATCTCATCACCCAGTTCCTAGGGTAATCTGGGTGGTTGCCACAGTGTTCTGAGTGGTTGCTAGGCGGTTGTTCAGGGTATTCTGGGTGGTTGCTCTGGTGTTGGTAAGCGGTTGCTAGGGTATTCTGGGTGTTTCCTAAGGTGTTCTGAGTGGTTGCTAGGGTGTTGTTAGGCAGTTGACAGGGTATTCTGGTTTGTTGCTAGAGGGTGGTTGCTAGGCTGTTGTTAGGCAGTTGACCGGGTATTCTGGTTTGTTGCTAGACTGTTTTGGGTGGTTGCTAGGGTTTTGCTAGGTGGTTGCTAGGGTGTTCTGGTTGGTTGCTAGGTTGTTTCTAAGGGGTTCTGGGTGGTTGCTATGGTGTTACTAGGTGGTTGGTAGTGTTCACACATGGTTTCTGTAGAGTTTTTATAATAGTCAACAGTACTTGACCATGAATTTTCCATACATACTCATAGACTCCAACAGATGCTTAATAAGCCATAGAAAAGTCCATATCTGACCTATTGAACTCATTTCTGGACAAAGGTTTTCTAAAGGTTTTAAACAATATAAACTTAGACTCCTGATGTTATATTAGCTATAAATAGGTCAATTTTTGACCTCCAGAATGACATTTATGGGACATTTCCAGAAGAAAAAGTAAAGCGGTGCTTGAAGTGGCAAATCTCACCACCCAGTTGCTAGGGTGCTCTGGGTGGTTGCCACAGTGTTCTGGGTTGTTGCTAGGCAGTTGTTAGGGTATTCTGGGTGGTTGCTCCGGTGTTGCTATGCGGTTGCTAGGGTATTCTGGGTGGTTGCAAAGGTGTTCTGGGTGGTTGCTAGGGGGTTGCTAGGGTGTTCTGGTTTGTTGCTAGGGTGCTCTGGGTGGTTGCTAGGTGGTTGCTAGGGTGTTCTGGGTGGTTGCTAGCGTGTTGCTAGGTGGTTGCTAGGGTGTTGCCAGGTGGTTGCTAATGTGTTCTGGTTGGTTGCTAGGCAGTTGCTATGGTGTTACTTGGTGGTTGGTAGTGTTCACATATGGTTTCTGTAGAGTTTTTATTATGTTTTTGGCATGATTTAACACTTAACTAATCGATTATTTTATTACATTTCATAAGTTTATATTGTTTTAAACCTTTTGAGGACCCTTTTACCATAACAATATAAACTTATAGACTCGTTCTGATGTTGTATTATCTATACATAGGTCAATTTTTGACCTCGAGGAACACATTTATGGCCCACAGGTACTTGATCTGTGGGTTAATATACAGAGAGATTTACCTCTTATGATGTCATTTCAGCCAGACAGATATTTGACCCACTGAACATGTTTCTGGCCCAAAAGTACTTGATCTTGAACTTTCCATACATACACATACTCTAACAGATGCTTACAGCCATAGAGAAGTCCATATCTGACCTATCGAACTCATTTCTGGTTAAAAGTTCTCTAAAGGTTTTAACAATATAAAATTATAGACTCCTGATGTTATATTAGCTATACATAGGACAATTTTTGACCTCCAGAATCACATTTATGGGACATTTCCAGAAGAAAAAGTGAAGTGGTGCTTGAAGTGGCAAATCTCACCACCCAGTTGCTAGGGTGTTCTGGGTGGTTGCCACAGTGTTCTGGGTGGTTGCTAGGCAGTTGTTAGGGTATTCTGGGTGGTTGCTCTGGTGTTGCTATGCGTTTGCTAGGTTATGGTTGATCTGCGGTTGCTAGGTGGTTGCTAAGGTGTTCTGGGTGGTTGCTAGGGTGTAGCTAGGCGGTTGCTAGGGTGTTCTGGTTTGTTGCTAGGGTGTTCTGGGTGGTTGCTTGGGTGTTGCTAGGTGGTTGCTAGGGTGTTCTGTGTGGTTGCTAGGTTGTTGCTAGGTGGTTGCTAGGTAGTTGCTGAGGTGTTCTGGTTGGTTGCTAGGGTGTTGCTATATCTGACCTATTGAGGTCCTTAGCTGACCTCTTGAACTCATTTCTGGTCAAAAGTTCCTGAAAAAGTTTAAAACAATATGAACTTATAGACTCGGTCTGATGTTATAATAGATATATATAGATCAATTTTTGAATTCCATGAACACATTAATGGCCCACGGGCACTTGATCTGTTGGTTAACATACCGAGCAGTCTCACGGTCGCTTCTCCACTACGTCACATCTATGAAACTCCCGCCCTGCGTCCTGATTGGCTAAGCCATAAAGTTGGTTGGAGAAATCACTCTCAATGGAAGAGGTTCCAGATGAATGTCGTTCCGCTTAGCTCCGCCTAGCTTCACTCACATCCATCTGGAACCTCTTCCATTGAGAGTGATTTCTCCAACCAACTTTATGGCTTAGCCAATCAGGACGCAGGGCGGGAGTTTCATAGATGTAACGTAGTGGAGAAGCGACCGTGAGACTGTTTTGATTCAGACAACAATGGCGGCTCGCATCGAGGAAGAAAGCATTAACATTGATGCTGCTTTTTCATCCATGTTGTCCAATCTACCTAATATTATTTCATTAAAAGAACATCAGAGAACGGAACATCAGAGAATGTCGGCTGTTCTGTTTTGTTTTTTCCTGCGTCGCTCTCATCAGCGTCACGGGTTAGCTTCAGTGTGAGTGGTTGAAATAGCATGTTCGATAAAGATGACGGAGAAGTGGCTTATCTAATCATATGCAAGTATTTTTGATAAGGCCCAGCCTTCTGAAACGCCATTTCAATGGATCGGTTCCAGATGGATGAGTCTAGGCAAAGCAAAATTCATCTGGCTAGGGCCAGGTTACAATTTTTGACCTCCAGAATCATATTTCATTCATTTCCAGAAGAAATTGTAAAGTGGCGGTTGAAGTGGCAAATGTCATCACCCATTTGCTAGGGTGTTCTGGGTCGTTGCTACAGTGTTCTGAGTGGTTGCTAGGCGGTTGTTAGGGTATTCTGGGTGGTTGCTCTGGTGTTGCTAAGCGGTTGCTAGGTTATTCTGGGTGTTTGCTAAGGTGTTCTGGGTGGTTGCTATGGTGTTGTTAGGCAGTTGACAGGGTATTCTGGGCAACACATTCTCACCCCAACTCGTCACCTTTGACCAAGCTTCAATATCTGACGCTTTGGGGCGCCCTTTGGCGTCAGTTCATGACGCGATCCTACAGCGTCATCTAACTGACGCTTTCCTTTAGCGTCAGTTGGATGACGCGGTTAGGTTTAGGTCTGGGGTAGGGTAGGGTTACACGTGATCCTAGGGCGTCATGGACTGACGCTAGAGGGCGCCCCAAAGCGTCAGATATTGAAGCTTGGTCAAATGCTTCCCAAGGCGTCAGTTAGTTGACGCCTTGGGGGTGAGAATGCCTTGTTCTGGTTTGTTGCTAGACTGTTTTGGGTGGTTGCTAGGGTTTTGCTAGGTGGTTGCTAGGGTGTTCTGGTTGGTTGCTAGGGTGTTTCTAAGGCGTTCTGGGTGGTTGCTAGGTGGTTGCTATGGTGTTACTAGGTGGTTGGTAGTGTTCACAAATGGTTTCTGTAGAGTTTTTATAATAGTCAACAGTACTTGACCTTGAATTTTCCATACATACTCATATACTCTAACAGAGGCTTCATAAGCCATAGAGAAGTCCATATCTGACCTATTGAACTCATTTCTGGTCATAGGTTCTCTAAAGGTTTTTAACAATATAAACTTTGTTTATATAGACTCCTGATGTTATATTAGCTATAAATAGGCCAATTGTTGACCTCCAGAATCACATTTATGGGACATTTCCAGGAAAAATTGTGAAGTGGCGGTTGAAGTGGCAAATCTCATCACCCAGTTGCAAAGGTGTTCTGGGTGGTTGCTCTGATGTTGCTATGCGTTTGCTATGTTATTGTTGCTCTGGTTGCTCTGTGGTTGCTAGGTGTTTGCTAAGGTGTTCTGGGTGGTTGCTAGGGTGTAGCTAGGCGGTTGCTAGGGTGTTCTGGGTGGTTGCTAGGGTGTTGCTAGGTGGTTGCTAGGGTGTTCTGTGTGGTTGCAAGGGTGTTGCTAGGTGGTTGCTAAGAAGTTGTTAAGGTGTTCTGGTTGGTTTGCTAGGGTGTTGCTATATCTGACCTAACGAGGTCCATATCTGACCTCTTGAACTCATTTCTGGTCAAAAGTTCCTGAAAATGTTTAAAACAATATGAACTTATAGACTCCTTCTGATGTTATATTAGTGTACACAGGCACATTTTTGACCTCCAGGAACACATTTATGGCCCACGGGCACTTGATCTGTTGGTTAATATACCGAGAGATTTCTGGGTTCTGGGTGGTTGCTAGGCGGTTGCTATGGTGTTACTAGGTGGTTGGTAGTGTTCACACATGGTTTCTATAGAGTTTTTTATAATGTTTTTGGCATGATATAGCACTTAACTACTCGATTATTATATTACATTTCGTAAGTTTATATTCTTTGAAACCTTTTGAGGACCCTTTTACCATAACAATATCACCTCCAGGAACACATTTATGGCCCACGGGTACTTGATCTGTGCGTTAATTAGGGCCCAAGCCCTGAAAGGGCGCAGAGCCCTATTGTTTTCCTTCCGATTATTTTTTAGGGCCCAAGCCCTGAAAGGGCGCAGAGCCCTATTGTTTTCCTTCCGATTATTTTTTTTTTTTTTTTTTTTTTTTTTTTTTCTAGCGACTATTCGGGCACTTTTGGGGCCCTTAACATGCTCGAAAACTCTTGAAACTTTGCACACGGGTCAGAACCCGCGGCCATCAGAGCCGGGCTGAAGCTGGTACCCGGGCGTGGCAGGGCGGCTCGTCAGCGCCCCCTGGAATGGGGTCCGAACACCTGGTCCATAACTCAAACACACTTGCATGTAATAATATGAAACTCGGTACACATGTCGATAGCAGAATTTCATCTATACCTCGCGTTCTTACTTTTTACCCCAGCCCAACAGGAAGTCGGCTATTGAGGTTTTTTTGTAAAACACACGCAATGAACTTTTAAATACTCCTCCTAGAGCTCTGATCCAAATTCGACGAAACTCGGTCAGCGTGAAGTCAAGACATTGAGGATGAAAGTTTGCGTGGGGATTTTTGATATCTCGAACGGTTTGGCCGTGGCGAGGAAACGAAACTATGGCGAGAAACGTGAAACAGGAAGTGTGTCATAACTTCAGCATACATTAACTGATCTGGATGAAACTTCAGCAGTGCGTTCGCTGTAAGAGGACGATCACATGGATGTGACTATTGTGAGTCAAAGTTATAGCGCCACCAACTGGCAGCAGGAAGTGTGTCACTTTCAAAATGCTTTGAAATCACCCTCTTATTTTTACCCGATTTGCTTCAAACTTCATCTGTATAATGTAAATACACGGCAGATGAAGACCTATGAATGGATTCTTGATATCTTTGAAACTGTTGCCGTGGCGACGCATTAAACTTTACCATTCTTTTAGGATGCATTCTTTTAGGGATTCGAACATTTGTCCATAAATCAAACACACGTGCATGGATTAATATGAAACTCGGTACACTCATAGATCACATCAGGCCAAACAACTTTCGTGCTCTAAGTTTTACGACAGTTCAAACGGAAGTCGGGAATTATGTTTTTTTTTTTTAATAAATGTCCTAGAAAAACATCAAATTACAACCCATGCTGTTACCAATCACCACCAAACTCGGTGTGCATGAAGTCAAGACATTGAGGATGCTAAATTCCGGACGGATTTGTGATATCTCGAACGGTTTGGCCGTGGCGGATTTTTTTGACTAAAAAAGGACACATAAAGTGTGTTATAACTTGGTTAGTTTTACTGACAGTTACAAAACTTGCCGTGTATATTGTTCTATTCAAGCCAAACAACTTTCTAATTAACAATAATAAGCTCAAACCCACAGAAAGTCAGATATTGTAGTTTGAATATGATCATGCTCTTTCTGAGCCTAGGCCTGTCTTTGCCTTTGAGTCTCTTGACACACAGTCGTGTGTGTGTGTGTGTGTGTGTGTGTGTGTGTGTGTGTGTGTGTGTGTGTGTGTGTGTGTGTGTGTGTGTGTGTGTGTGTGTGTGTGTGTGTGTGTGTGTGTGTGTGTGTGTAGGGGGAGGGGGCTTAATCATTTCACTGTGTGTCTGGCCTGCTAAAGTAAATACATTTCTTAAGCCTGGTATTTTTTAAATAAGTTTTTATTTTTATTTTTTTATAAGTAAAGGCATATAACCTGTTTAATTGTAGTGCATTGACAATAGTTTTATATAATTAGTGTATTAATTAAATTAACTTGGTCCATAAATCAAAAAAGTAAGTAAATAAATCAAAAAGGAAGTGTGTTAAAACTTCTGCATACATTAACTGATCTTGATGAAACTTCAGCAGTGTGTTCGTTGTAAGAGGCCGATCACATGGATGTGACTATTGTGAGTCAAAGGCTGCGTTTACACTTGGCATTAACATGCGATCACCGTGATCTGATCAAGCAGATCGGATCATTAGCCAATCAGGACATGGTGAGTTTACATTTGGTCACATTAAGTAGCCTCTGTATCTGGATAGAAGAGCGGATTTCTGTTTCCTGCATAATATTTAAATTAGATATGTTGCACGACACCAGATTAAGAGTAAAAATGATGCAAATAAAACAATGTCCCAGTTGCTTTCACTCATTCGCTTTGCAATCTCCAGTAATTAGATAAAAAAAATGTTAACGAAGTTATACTTCCAGAGTTGATCATACAAAAATAACTGGGTTGATCATAAAACAAGTCATATCATCGATCATCTGGTTTTAAGGTTATAGCGTGCAATGACTATATTGACAGAAATGGGAGATTGGTTAACATGCAAAGACATTCAATAAAAACATTCAACATTTAAAAAATCAGATTGCGATTATTCCTCTGGCAAAGCAGCATGCAGCTCTTATTTAAGATCTCATGACTGACTGTGAATGTACAGGCGATCGCCTCGTTCAGATAATGTTGCACAATTAAAATGAAAAATGACACACATAGTATCATGTAAGCCTAAATTAACTGTTTTAAAGATAAACGTTTATTGTAAGATTCAAATAAGTTTTTATTTCTTGTCTAAACTGCGTCTGGCCATTATTTTTCTCACAGCCACGCGGGGAGACTGGGTGGGATTTAAATTACGTCCACCTGTGAATGCAGACACGATGGCTGGATTGCGTTTACATTACACTGAGATCCGATCACAAAGCGTCTCTCGACTACCTCCTGAACCTGCACACGCCGATCGGATAACATTCCGATCAGAAGCGCGTTTACACTTGTCTTTTCAATGTGTATGTGGACAACATCCGGATACAGGTCGCATATTAATGCCAAGTGTAAACGCAGCCAAATATATAGCGCCACCAACTGGCAGCAGAAAGTGTTTCACTTTCAAAATGCTTTGAAATCACACTCTTACTTTTACCCGATTTGCTTCAAACTTCATCTGTATAATGTAAACACACGCCAGATGAAGAGCTGTGAAAGCATTATTCAATATCTAAGATAATGTTGCCATAGCAACGCATCAAACTTTAACATTCCTTTTTTTGATGATTTTGAGTCTCTTAGCGGCTTTTGGGGCCCTTAATGGGTTTGAAAACTCTTGAAACTTTGCACACAGGTCAGATCCCACAGCCATCAGAGCCGGGCTGAAGATGGTACCCGGGTGTGGCAAGGGGGCTAGACAGCGCCCCCTGGAACGGGGTCCAAAACTTGGTCCATAAATCAAACACGCTTGCATGTAATAATATGAAACTCAGTACACATGTTGATCTCATCGTTTCATATATTCATATATTCTCCTCAAGCCGGACAACTTTCTAATTTACACTCATGAGCTAGGACCCACAGAAAGTCAGATATTTTGGTTTGAAAATGTTGAGTGTCTCTCTGAGCCTACACTTCTGTATGGCAAGCCCTTTTAACATTTAAAAGCTAAGTTTGACTATTCGTAATTAACATTGTAGATATCAATAACGTCTTTCTAGTCGTAATTACATTTTGGATAGTTTGTATTATCATTTAAGATATCTGTAACGTAATTGTGACTAGTCGAAACGACAGATAGAGTATGGCAAGCCGTTTTAACATTTAATCATTTTAACCTACTAGTCTCTATTTTCATGCTACTAGTACTTATTTTTTAGATACTAGTATCTATTCCATTAAGTACTAGTACTTACTAGTACTTATTCATTAGATACTAGTACCTATTAAATAGATACTAGTACTTATTCATTAGACACTAGTACTTATTTCAATGGTGACTAGTAACTATTCTTTTGTTACTAGTCACATTTTTTCCATTGACTTCTATGGTGATCTGTCATTCAGATATCAACTATTCAGTTCTGACTAGTATGTTAGTATGTATTCCAATTGTGGAATACATACTAGTATGTATTCCAAAGCAGGGGTTACGTTTTTGCACGTCGTGCAGAATAACCCTAAAGGCACCAAGGTGGCGGTGCCACCGGCTTATATATATATATATATATATATATATATATATATATATATATATATATATATATATATATATAAATAATAAGCTGCGAGCAGCGATGGAGGGCCAAAGCCGGCGGTACCGCCATCCCGGTGCCTTTAGGCACCGGGGTTGCGGTGCCACCGGCTTGGGCCCGCAATCGCTGCTCGCAGCTATATTTATATTTTTTTATTATTATTATTTTTCTTTTTTCTCAGCGACTATTCGGGCACTTTTGGGGCCCTTAACATGCTCGAAAACTCTTGAAACTTTGCACACGGGTCAGAACCCCCGGCCATCAGAGCCGGGCTGAAGCTGGTACCCGGGCGTGGCAGGGCGGCTCGTCAGCGCCCCCTGGAATGGGGTCCGAACACCTGGTCCATAACTCAAACACACTTGCATGTAATAATATGAAACTCGGTACACATGTCGATAGCAGAATTTCATCTATACCTCGCGTTCTTACTTTTTACCCCAGCCCAACAGGAAGTCGGCTATTGAGGTTTTTTTGTAAAACACACGCAATGAACTTTTAAATACTCCTCCTAGAGCTCCTGATCCAAATTCGACGAAACTCGGTCAGCGTGAAGTCAAGACATTGAGGATGAAAGTTTGCGTGGGGATTTTGATATCTCGAACGGTTTGGCCGTGGCGAGGAAACGAAACTATGGCGAGAAACGTGAAACAGGAAGTGTGTCATAACTTCAGCATACATTAACTGATCTGGATGAAACTTCAGCAGTGCGTTCGCTGTAAGAGGACGATCACATGGATGTGACTATTGTGAGTCAAAGTTATAGCGCCACCAACTGGCAGCAGGAAGTGTGTCACTTTCAAAATGCTTTGAAATCACCCTCTTATTTTTACCCGATTTGCTTCAAACTTCATCTGTATAATGTAAATACACGGCAGATGAAGACCTATGAATGGATTCTTGATATCTTTGAAACTGTTGCCGTGGCGACGCATCAAACTTTACCATTCTTTTAGGATGCATTCTTTTAGGGATTCGAACATTTGTCCATAAATCAAACACACGTGCATGGATTAATATGAAACTCGGTACACTCATAGATCACATCAGGCCAAACAACTTTCGTGCTCTAAGTTTTACGACAGTTCAAACGGAAGTCGGGAATTATGTTTTTTTTTTTAAATAAATGTCCTAGAAAAACATCAAATTACAACCCATGCTGTTACCAATCACCACCAAACTCTGTGTGCATGAAGTCAAGACATTGAGGATGCTAAATTCCGGACGGATTTGTGATATCTCGAACGGTTTGGCCGTGGCGGATTTTTTTGACTAAAAAAGGACACATAAAGTGTGTTATAACTTGGTTAGTTTTACTGACAATTACAAAACTTGCCGTGTATATTGTTCTATTCAAGCCAAACAACTTTCTAATTAACAATAATAAGCTCAAACCCACAGAAAGTCAGATATTGTAGTTTGAATATGATCATGCTCTTTCTGAGCCTAGGCCTGTCTTTGCCTGTGTGTGTGTGTGTGTGTGTGTGTGTGTGTGTGTGTGTGTGTGTGTGTGTGTGTGTGTGTGTGTGTGTGTGTGTGTGTGTGTGTGTGTGTGTGTGTGTGTGTGTGTGTGTGTGTGTGTGTGTGTGTGTGTGTGTGTGTGTGTGTGTGTGTGTGTGTGTCTGTGTGTGTGATTTTAGTACTTTGACACAGTCTGTGTGTGTGTGTGTGTGTGTGTGTGTAGGGAGGGGGCTTAATCATTTCACTGTGTGTCTGGCCTGCTGAAAGTAAATACATTTCTTAAGCCTGGTATTTTTTAAATAAGTTTTTATTTTTATTTTTTTTATAAGTAAAGGCATATAACCTGTTTAATTGTAGTGCATTGACAATAGTTTTATATAATTAGTGTATTAATTAAATTAACTTGGTCCATAAATCAAAAAAGTAAGTAAATAAATCAAAAAGGAAGTGTGTTAAAACTTCTGCATACATTAACTGATCTTAAAGAAACTTCAGCAGTGTGTTCGTTGTAAGAGGTCGATCACATGGATGTGACTATTGTGAGTCAAATATATAGCGCCACCAACTGGCAGCAGAAAGTGTTTCACTTTCAAAATGCTTTGAAATCACACTCTTACTTTTACCCGATTTGCTTCAAACTTCATCTGTATAATGTAAACACACGCCAGATGAAGAGCTGTGAAAGCATTATTCAATATCTAAGATAATGTTGCCATGGCAACGCATCAAACTTTAACATTCCTTTTTTTTTGATGATTTTGAGTCTCTTAGCGGCTTTTGGGGCCCTTAATGGGTTTGAAAACTCTTGAAACTTTGCACACAGGTCAGATCCCACAGCCATCAGAGCCGGGCTGAAGATGGTACCCGGGTGTGGCAAGGGGGCTAGACAGCGCCCCCTGGAAACGGGGTCCAAAAACTTGGTCCATAAATCAAACACGCTTGCATGTAATAATATGAAACTCAGTACACATGTTGATCTCATCGTTTCATATATTCATATATTCTCCTCAAGCCGGACAACTTTCTAATTTACACTCATGAGCTAGGACCCACAGAAAGTCAGATATTTTGGTTTGAAAATGTTGAGTGTCTCTCTGAGCCTACACTTCTGTATGGCAAGCCCTTTTAACATTTAAAAGCTAAGTTTGACTATTCGTAATTAACATTGTAGATATCAACAACGTCTTTCTAAGTCGTAATTACATTTTGGATAGTTTGTATTATCATTTAAGATATCTGTAACGTAATTGTGACTAGTCGAAACGACAGATAGAGTATGGCAAGCCGTTTTAACATTTAATCATTTTAACCTACTAGTCTCTATTTTCATGCTACTAGTACTTATTTTTAGATACTAGTATCTATTCCATTAAGTACTAGTACTTATTTATTAGCTACTAGTGCTTATTCTTTAGATACTAGTGCCTTTTCTTTAGATACTAGTGTTTATTCTTTAGGTACTAGTACCTTTTTAAAGATACTAGTACTTATTCATTAGACACTAGTCCTTATTTATTAGATACTATTACTTATTCATTAGATGCTAGTCCTTATTCATTACATACCAATGCTTATTAATTAGTTACTAGTACTTATTCATTAGATGCTAGTACCTATTAAATAGATACTAGTACTTATTCATTAGACACTAGTACTTATTTCAATGGTGACTAGTAACTATTCTTTTGTTACTAGTCACATTTTTTCCATTGACTTCTATGGTGATCTGTCATTCAGATATCAACTATTCAGTTCTGACTAGTATGTTAGTATGTATTCCAATTATGGAATACATACTAGTATGTATTCCAAAGCAGGGGTTACGTTTTTGCACGTCGTGCAGAATAACCCTAAAGGCACCAAGGTGGCTTATATATATATATATATATATATATATATATATATATATATATATATATATAGCTGCGAGCAGCGATGGAGGGCCAAAGCCGGCGGTACCGCCATCCGGTGCCTTTAGGCACCGGGGTTGCGGTGCCACCGGCTTGGGCCCGCAATCGCTGCTCGCAGCTATATTATACATTGAGATTTACTTCTCATGATGTCATTTCAGCAAGACAGATATTTGACCTACTGAACATGTTTCTGGCCCAAAAATACTTGATCTTGAACTCTCTATACATACTCATAGACTCCAACAGATGCTTCCTAAGCATTAGAGAAGTCCATATCTGACCTATTGAAATAATTTTTCTGGTCAAAAGTTCCTGAAAATGTTTAAAACAATATGAACTTATAGACTCCTTCTGATGTTATATTAGATATACATAGGTAAATTTTTGACCTCCAGGAACACATTTATGGCCCTCTGAGATTTACTTCTCATGATATAATTTCAGCCAGACAGATATTTGACCTACTGAACATATTTCTGGCCCAAAAGTACGTGGTCTTGAACTTTCCAAACATACTCATAGATTCCAACAGATGCTTCCTAAGCCATAGAGAAGTACATATCTGACCTATTGATCTAATTTCTGGTCAAATTCAGGGTGTTCTGGGTGGTTGCTACGGTGTTCTTGGTGGTTGCTAGGCGGTTGTTCAGGTATTCTAGGTGGTTGCTATGGTGTTGCCATGCGGTGTCTAGGGTATTCTGTGTGGTTGCTAGGGTTTTGCTAGGCGGTTGCCAGGGTGTTCTGCCAGGGTCAAATTCAGGGTGTTCTGGGTGGTTGCTACAGTGTTCTTGGTGGTTGCTAGGCGGTTGTTCAGGTATTCTAGGTGGTTGCTATGGTGTTGCCATGCGGTTTCTATGGTATTCTGGGCGGTTGCTATGGTGTTACTAGGTGCTTGGTAGTGTTCACAAATGGTTACTATAGTTTTTAATGTTTTTGGCATTTGATTTTTATAACATCAAAAGGAGTCCATAAGTTTATATTGTTTAAAACCTTTTGAGGACCCTTTTTCCACAAATAATTTCAATAGGTCAGATGTGGACAATTCTCTATGGCCTATATGAACCATCATGAGGAGTCTATGAGTATGTAGAAAGTTCAAGATCAAGTACTTGTGGGCAAGAAATATGGTCTGTAGGTCAAATATCTGGTTGGCTAAAATAACATGATAAGAGGTCATTCTGTATAGATGTTCAAAGAACTATTTGGCAAGAAATATGTTCAGTATTTAAAATAAGTACTCTTGCATGGCTTCAGTAACATCAAAAGGAGTTAATGAGTCTAGAAAGTTCAAGATCAATTACTCGTGGGCCAAAACTATGTTCATTAGGTCACAAAGGAACCTATCTATAGCACATATAACATCAGAAAGAGTCTAAAAGTTTCAAACTTTTAAATATTTAAAAACTTTTTTGAAGACCCCTTGACCAGAAATGAGTTCAATACATAAGATGTGGACATTATATATGGCTTAGGAAGCATCTGTTGGAGTCTATGAGTATGTATGGAAAGTTCAAGATCAAGTACTTTTGGGCCAGAAAAATGTTCAGTAGGTCAAATATCTGTCTGGCTGAAATGACATTGTGAGAAGTAAATCTCTCTGTATATTAACCCACAGATCAAGTAGCCGTGGGCCATACATGTGCTCCTGGTGGTCAAAAATTGGCCTATGTATATCTAATATAACATCAGAAGGAATCTATAAGCTTATATTGTTTTAAACTTTTTGAGAAACCTTTGACCAGAAATGAGTTCAATAGGTCAGTTATGGACTTCTCTATGGCGTAGGAAGCAACTGTTGGAGTCTATGAGTATATATGGAAAGTTCAAGATCAAGTACTTTTTGGCCAGAAACATGTTCAGTAGGTCAAATATCTGTCTGGCTGAAATGACGTCATGAGAAGTAAATCACTCTGTATATTAACCCACAAATCAAGTACCCGTGGGCCATAAATGTGCTCCTGGAGGTCAAAAGTTGACCTATGTCTATCTAATATAACATCAGAAGGAATCTATAATCTTATATTGTTTTAAACTTTTTGAGGAACCTGTGACTAGAAATGAGTTCAATAGGTCAGATATGGATTTCTCTATGGTTTAGGAAGCATCTGTTTTAGTCTGAGGATGTATGGAAAGCTCAAGATCAAAAACTTTTGGGCCAGAAATATGTTCAGTAGGTCAAATATCTGTCTGGCTGAAATGACGTCATGAGAAGTAAATCTCTCGGTATATTAACCCACAGATCAAATACCCGTGGGCCATAAATGTGTTCCTGGAGGTCAAAAATTGACCTCTTTGTATCTATTATAACATCAGAAGTAGTCTATAAGTTTATATTGTTATGGTAAAAGGGTCCTCAAAAAGTTTCGAACAATATAAACTTATGAAATGTAATACAATAACCAATTAGTTACATGATGAATCATGCCAAAGACATTATAAAAACTCTATAGTAACCATAGGTGAACACTACCAACCACCTAGTAACACCATAGCAACTGCCTAGCTAACACCCAGAACACCTTAGCAACACCCTAGCAACCAACCAGAACACTCTAGCAACCAACTAGCAACGCCATAGCAACCACCCAGAAAACCCTAGCAAATATCTAGCAACACCCTAGCAACCACCCAGAACACCCTGGCAACAAACCAGAAATGAGTTCAATAGGTCAAACATGGATTTGGAAGTATCTTTTTTAGTCTATGAGTCATAAATGTGTTCCTGGAGGTCAAAAATGTACCTGTGTACACTAATATAACATCAGAAGGTGTCTATAAGTTCATATTGTTTTAAACATTATCAGGAAGTTTTGACCAGAAATGAGTTCAAGAGGTCAGATATGGACCTCGATAGGTCAGATATAGCAACACCCTAGCAACCAACCAGAACACCTTAGCAACTACCTAGCAACCACCTAGCAACACCCTAGCAACCACACAGAACACCCTAGCAACCACCTAGCAACACCCTAGCAACCACCCAGAACACCCTAGCAACAAACCAGAACACCCTAGCAACCGCCTAGCTACACCCTAGCAACCACCCAGAACACCTTAGCAAACACCTAGCAACCGCAGAGCAACCAGAGCAACCATAACCTAGCAAACGCATAGCAACACCAGAGCAACCACCCAGAACACCCTAGCAACTGGGTGATGAGATTTGCCACTTCAACCGCCACTTCACAATTTTTTCTGGAAATGTCCCATAAATGTGATTCTGGAGGTCAAAAATTGGCCTATGTATAGCTAATATAACATCAGGAGTCTATATAAAGTTTGTATTGTTAAAAACCTTTAGAGAACCTTTGACCAGAAATGAGTTCAATAGGTCAGATATGGACTTCTCTATGGCTTATGAAGCATCTGTTAGAGTATATGAGTATGTATGGAAAATTCAAGGTCAAGTACTGTTGACTATTCTAAAAACTCTACAGAAACCATTTGTGAACACTACCAACCACCTAGTAACACCATAGCAACCGCCTAGCAACCACCCAGAACGCCTTAGAAACACCCTAGCAACCAACCAGAACACCCTAGCAACCACCTAGCAAAACCCTAGCAACCACTCAAAACAGTCTAGCAACAAACCAGAATACCCTGTCAACTGCCTAACAACACCCTAGCAACCACCCAGAACACCTTAGCAAACACCCAGAATACCCTAGCAACCGCTTAGCAACATCAGAGCAACCACCCAGAATACCCTAACAACCGCCTAGCAACCACTCAGAACACTGTAGCAACGACCCAGAACACCCTAGCAAATGGGTGATGACATTTGCCACTTCAACCGCCACTTCACAATTTCTTCTGGAAATGTCCCTTAAATGTGATTCTGGAGGTCAAAAATTGGCCTATGTATAGCTAATATAAGATCAGGAGTCTATAAGTTTATATTGTTTAAAACCTTTAGAGAACCTTTGACCAGAATGTATGCATGGAAAGTTCAAGATCTAGTACTTTTGGGCCAGAAACATGTTCAGTAGGTCAAATATCTGTCTGGCTAAAATGACGTCATGAGAAGTAAATCTCTTGTTATATTAACCACCATATCAAGTACCATAAATGTGTTCCTGGAGGTCAAAAATTGACCTATGTAAAGATATAACATCAGGATTTGATAAGTCTATAATATAACATCAGGAGTCTATAAGATTATATTGTTATTGTAAAAGGGTCCTCAAAAGGTTTCAAAACATAAACTTATGAAATGTAATACAATAACCGATTAGCTAAGTGCTAAATCATGCCAAAATCATTATAACAACTCTATAGTAACCATAGTTGAACACTACCAGCCACCTAGTAACACCATAGCAACCGCCTAGGAACTACCTAGAAAAACCTTAGGAACACCCTAGGAATCCACCAGAACACCCTAGCAACCACCTAGCAACAGCCTAGCAACTACCCAGAACACCCTAGTAACAAACCAGAACACCCTAGGAACCGCATAGAGCAACCACCTAGAATACCTAACAACCGCCTAGCAACCACCCCAAGGAACCTTTGACCAGAAAAGAGTTCAGTTGGTCAGATATGGATTTCTCTATGGCTTAGGAAGCATCTGTTTTAGTCTGAGTATGTATGGAAAGTTCAAGATCAAAATCTTTTAGGCCAGAAATATGTTCAGTAGGTCAAAAATCTGTCTGGCTGAAATGACGTCATGATAAGTAAATCTCTTGGTATATTAACCCACAGATTAAGTACCAGTGGGCCATAAATGTGTTCCTGGAGGTCAAAAATTGACCTATGTAAAAAGATAATATAACATCAGAAGGAGTCTATAAGTTTATGTTGTTTTAAAATTTTTGAGGAACCTTTGACCAGAGATGAGTTCAATAGGTCAGATATGGACTTCTCTATGGCTTAGGAAGCATCTGTTGGAGTCTATGAGTATGCATGGAAAGTTCAAGACCAAGTACTTTTGGGGCCGGAAATATATTCATTAGGTCAAATATCAGTCGGGCTGAAATGACATCATGAGAAGTAAATCTGTCTGTATATTAAGCTACAGATCAAGTACCCGTGGGTGATAAATGTGTTCCTAGGGGTCAAAAATGGACCTATGAATAGATAATATAACATCAGAAGGAGTCTATAAGTTTATATTTTTATGGTAAAACGGTCCTCAAAAGGTTTCAAACATAGATGAACACTACCAACCACCTAGTAACACCATAGCAACTGCCTAGCTAACACCCAGAACACCTTAGCAACACCATAGCAACCAACCAGAACACTCTAGCAACCACCTAGCAACACCATAGCAACCACCCAGAAAACCCCAGCAAATATCTAGCAACACCCTAGCAACCACACAGAACACCCTGGCAACAAACCAGAAAACCCTAGCAACCACCCAGAACACCTAAGCACCTAAGCAACCCTAGCAACCACCCAGAACACCTAATTCAAAAGGTCAGATATTGACTTCTCTATGGCTTAGGAAGCAACTGTTGGAGTCCATGAGTAAAGATGGAAAGTTCAAGATCAAGTACTTTTTGTGCCAGAAACATGTTATATTAATCTACAGATCAAGTACCCGTGGGTGATAAATGTGTTCCTGGGGGTCAAAAATTGACCTATGAATAGATAATATAACATCAGAAGGAGTCTATGCGTTTATATTATTATGGTAAAAGGGTCCTCAAAAGGTTTTAAACAATATAAACTTATGAAATGTAACACAATAATCGATTAGTTAAGTGCTAAATCATGCCAAAAACATTATAAAAACTCTATAGTATAACCATATATGAACAATACCAACCACCTAGTAACACCATAGCAACCGCCTAGCAACCACCCAGACAAACCTTAGCAACACCCTAGCAACCAACCTGAACACCCTAGCACACACACCTAGCAACCACCCAGGACACCATAACAACAAACCAGAACACCCTAGCAACCACATAGCAACACCAGAGCAACAACCTAAAATAACCTAACAACTGCTTAGCAACCGCCAAAAACACCATAGCAACCACCTCAGAAAACCCTATCAACTGGGTGGTGAGATTTGCCACTTCAAGCACCACTTCACATTTTCTTCTGGAAATGTGTTCCTGGAGGTCAAAAATTGACCTATGTATGGCTAATATAATATCAGGAGTTTATAAGTTTATATTGTTTTAAACTTTTTGAGGAACCTTTGACCAGAAATGAGTTCAATAGGTCATGTATTGACTTCTCTATGGCTTAGAAAGCATCTGTTGGAGTCTATGAGTATGTATGGAAAGTTCAAGATCAAGTAATTTTGGACCAGAAACATGATCAAGTAATTTTGGGCTTCAAACAGATCAAGTAGTAGATCCTGGTGGTCAAAAATTGACCTAAGTCTATCTAATACAACATCAGAAGGAGTCTATAAGCTTAAATTGTTTTAACCTTTTTGAGGAACCTTTGACAAGAAATTAGTTCAATAGGTCAGACATGGATTTGTCTATGGCTTAGGAAGCATCTGTTTTAATCTATGAGTATGTATGGAAAGTTCAAGATCAAGTACTTTTGGGCCAGAAACCTGTTCAGTAGGTCAAATATCTGTCTGGCTGAAATGACGTCGTCATGAGAAGTAATTCTCTCTGTATATTAACCCACAGATCAAGTACCCGTGGGCCATAAATGTGCTCCTGGAGGTCAAAAATGTACCTATGTCTATCTGATATAACATCAGAAGGAATCTATAATCTTATATTGTTTTAAACTTTTTGAGGAACCTTTGACCAGAAATGAGTTCAATAGGTCAGATATGGATTTCTCTATGGCTTAGGAAGCATCTGTTTTAGTCTGAGTATGTATGGAAAGCTCAAGATCAAAAACTTTTGGGCCATAAATATGTTCAGTAGATATCTGTCTGGCTGAAATGACGTCATGAGAAGTAAATCTCTTTGTATATTAACCCACAGATCAAGTACCCGAGGGCCATAAATGTGTTCCTGGAGGTCAAAAATTGACCTCTTTGTATCTATTATAACATCAGAAGGAGTCTATACGTTTATATTGTTATGGTAAAAAGGTCCTCAAAAAGTTTCAAACAATATAAACTTATGAAATGTAATACAAAAACCAATTAGTTATGTGATGAATCATGCCAAAGACATTATAAAAACTCTATAGTAACCATATGTGAACACTACCAACCACCTAGTAACACCATAACAACTGCCTAGCTAACACCCAGAACACTTTAGCAACACCCTAGCAACCAACAAGAACACTCTAGCAACCACCTAGCAACACCATAGCAACCACCCAGAAAACCCTAGCAAATATCTAGCAACACCCTAGCAACCACCCAGAACACCCTGGCAACAAACCAGAAAACCCTAGCAACCACCCAGAACACCGTAGCAACCACCCAGAACACCCTGGCAACTTTGTGAAGAGATTTCCCACTTCAAGCACCACTTCACATTTTCTTCTGGAAATCTGCCATAAATGTTTTCCTGGAGGTCAAAAACTGACACATGTCTATCTAATATAATATCAGAAGGAGTCAATAAGTTTATATTTTTTAAACTTTTTGAGGAACCTTTGACCAGAAATCAGTTCAAAAGGTCATGTATTGACTTCTCTGTGGCTTAGGAAGCATCTGTTGGAGTCTGTTAATATGTATGGAAAGTTCAAGATCAAGTAATTTTGGGCCAGAAACATGTTCAGTAGGTCAAATATCTGTCTGGCTGATATTACGTCATGAGAAGCAAATCTCTTTGTCTATTAACCCACAGATCAAGTACCCGTGGATCAGAATGTGCTCCTGGTGGTCAGAAATTGACCTATGTATATCTAATATAACATCAGAAGGAGTCTATAAGCTTATATTGATTTAAACTTTTTGAGGAACCTTTGACCAGAAATGAGTTCAATAGGTCAGACATGGATTTGTCTATGGCTTAGGAAGTCTATGAGTATGTATGGAAAGTTCAAGATCAAGTACTTTTGGGCCAGAAACATGTTCAGTAGGTCAGTGGCTGAAACATGTATCTGTCTGGCTGAAATGACGTCATGTGAAGTAAATCTCTTGGTTTATTAACCCACATATCAATTACCAGTGAGCCATAAATGTGTTCCTGGAGGTCAAAAATTGACCTATGTATAGATACAATATCAGGACTCTATAAGTCTATAATATTACATCAGGAGTCTATAAGTTTATATTGTTATTGTAAAACGGTCCTCAAAAGCTTTCAAAATATAAACTTATGAAATGTAATACAGTAACCGATTAGGTAAGTGCTAAATCATCCCAAAAACATTATAAAAACTCTATAGTAGCCAGCCATCGTTGAACACTACCAACCACCTAGTAACACCATAGCAACCGCCTAGCAACTACCTAGAAAAACCTTAGGAACACCCTAGCCACTACCTAGCAACAGCCTAGCAATTACCCTAGTAAAAAACCAGAACACCCTAGGAACCGCATAGAGCAACCATCTAGAATACCTAACAACCTCCTAGCAACCACCCCAAGGACCCTTTGACCAGAAATGAGCTCAGTAGGTCAGGTATGGACTTCTCTATCCCACTAAACATTGGACGTCGGATAGACGTACAAATCATGTCTATATTGGGTCCGTCGGTCCATGACCAATTCTGGACATCTATTCGACGTCCAAACTAGGTCCACTATTTGGACGTCCAACCATGACCTAACTTGGACGTCATCTTGACGTTCAACATTTGACCTTTGAACTTGGTAATTTTTTGGACGTCATTTGGACGTCTATGACAGTTGTATAAAATGTACATGATTTATTTGTTTTATTTACAAATAGCGCCCATCAACATGATTAATACATATGAATACAGATTATTTATAAACAAACACAATTTATTATCTGTATGATTTAATTAATTTTTTTTCCTTTTGTTTTTCATTTTCCTGTTTTTCTTTAAAGACGTCATCTGGCGTTACAAAACAACCCCTTCAGTGGACCAAAAATGGACGTCCAAAAATGACACGAAAAAGACGTCACGCCGACGTCACGTTGCGCAGTGGGATGGCTTAGGAAGCATCTGTTGGAGTCTATGAGTATGTATGGAAAGTTCTAGATCAAGTACTTTTGGGCCAGAAATATTTTCAGTATAAAATAAATATTTCT
Source organism: Hybognathus amarus (assembly GCA_030378365.1). Classification (NCBI taxonomy): domain Eukaryota; kingdom Metazoa; phylum Chordata; class Actinopteri; order Cypriniformes; family Leuciscidae; genus Hybognathus; species Hybognathus amarus. Next base: position 72,094 of record JAQIUQ010005231.1, read on the forward strand.
GTGCACTGAAAAGAAAGCACCTAATATGTTTCATTGCCTTGCATATCTAACTTGTTCCTCTTTGCAATGAAAAGACAACGAGAAAACATCACATGAGATGTCACTTTACAGTGCATACAATACTCGTTCCTTTGTGCAACAAAGAGATGTGCTGTTGTACCCTTTGTTGCGCAATCCAACGTTGTGGAATAAAGAATAAAACATATGTAATATGTACTTTAATGCAGTTCAATGTTTTCAAGAACTAACCCATTCTGTAGTGCACTGACTAGATAACAAGTTAGTTATTGTATGCATTGTGAAAACGACAGCTCATGTGATGTTTTCTCGTCTGTGCATTGTGAATATTTTTTGAAGAATAACAATAACACATGCTTTTGCATGCATTTCCACACTTCAACTAACTTATTAATTGTGTAAATAAGGGGAAATCATTTCCTTCGTTGTTGCATTTGTGAAAAAACAACATATAACTTCTTAAGTTGTGCATTAAAAATATGCACGCAATAACTAACATGTTCCACTGTGCAATGAAAAGAAAGCATCTATATGATTGCATTCTAACTTTTTCCTCTTTGCAATAAAAAGACATAGCATGATTTTGCATGCTTTACTATTTTACAAACTAATTTGTGCACAGACTAGAAAACCCTCACATAAGCTGAAGCTTTACGTTCCTTTGTGCAATGCAGGGATGTGCTGTTGTACCCTTTGTTGTGCAATAAAACGTTGTGCAGTTGAAGAATAAATCATGTGTAATATGTACTTTGATGCTGTTCAGTGTTTTCAAGAACCAACCCATTCCGTAAGTGCATTGAATGATAACAAGTTAATTATTGTATGCATTGTTAAATGACTGCTCATGTGATATGTTTTCTCGTCATTGCTTTGTGCATTGATGATGCAACTAACTTAATCATTTGTGTAAAAAAGGGAAATTATTGCCTTAGTTGTTGCATTTGTGAAAAAAACAACATCTAACGTCTTACGTTGTGCAAATACACGCAATAACTAACATGTTCCTTTGTGCAATGAAAAGAAAGCACCTAATATGTTTCACTGCATTGCATATCTAACTTGTTCCTCTTTGCAATGAAAATGCACAACGCACAGACGAGAAAACATCACACGAGCTGTCGTTTCACAATGCGTACAATAACTAACTTATCTATTCAATGCACTACGGGAATGGGTTGGTTCTTGAAAACACTGAACTGTCAAAATGCATCAAAGTGCATATTACATGTTTTATTATTGTTCAATGCTGAAGAATAACAATAATAACAGATGATTTTGCATGCTTTTCCACACTTCATTGTGTAAAGGGAAATCATTGCCTTAGTTTGTTGCATTTGTGAAAAAACAACATCTAACGTCTTAAGTTGTGCATTAAGAATATGCACGCAATAACAAACCTGTTCCTCTTTGCAATGAAAAGAAGGCACCTAATATATTTCATTGCATTCTAACTTGTTCCTCTTTGCAATGAAAAGACATAGCGTGATTTTGCATGCGTTTCTATTTTACAAACTAATTTGTGCACAGACTAGAAAACATCACATAAGCTGTCGCTTTACAGTGCAAACAATGCTCGTTCCTTTGTGCAACGCAGAGATGTGCTGTTTTACCCTTTGTTGCGCAATCAAACGTTGAAGAATAAAACATATGTAATATGCACTTTGATTGCAGTTCAGTGTAACGAGTTAGTTATGTAGGCATTGTGAAAATAAAAGCTCATGTGATGTTTTCTTGTCTGTGCATACAATCAAACGCTTTGCATTGCAGAATACAAAAACTAACACATGCTTTCGGATGCTTTTTCACAATTCAACTAACTAATTTAGTTGTGTAACTGAAGGGAAATCATTGCCGTAGTTGTTGCATTTGTGATAAAACAACGTTGTGGATTTACGAATATGCACGCAATAACTAACCTTTTCCTCTGTGCAATGAAAAGAAAACACCTAATATGTTTCAATGCATTTCATAACATCTATCGTGTTCCTGGTTGCAATGAAAAGACATAACGTGATTTTTCATGTATTTCTATTTTACAAACCAATATATGCACAGATTAGAAAACATCACACTAACATATCTAACTTGTTCCTCGTTGCACTGAAAAGACATTACGAGAAAACATCACATGAGCTGTCGCTGTTTACAGTGCATACAAAACTAGTTATTTTGTGCAACGAAGAGAATGTGCTGTGTACCCTTTGTTTGTGCAATCAAACTTTGTGCAATGAAGAATAAAACATATGTAAGATGCACTTTGATGCAGTTCATTGTTTTCAAGAACCAACCCATTCCGTAGTGCATTGAATAGATAACGACTTTGTATGCATTGTGAAAATGACAGCTCATTTGATGTTTTCTCGTCTGTACATACACTCAAACGTTATGCAATGAAGAATAAAACATATTTAATATGCACTTTGATGCAGTTCAGTGTTTTCAAGAACCAACCCATTCCGTAGTGCATTGAATAGATAACGACTTAGTTATTATATGCATTGTGAAAATGACAGCTCATGTGATGTTTTCTGGTCTGTGCATACACTCAAACGTTATGGAATGAAGAATAAAACATATTTAATATGCACTTTGATGCAGTTCAGTGTTTTCAAGAACCAACCCATTCCGTAGTGCATTGAATAGATGACTTAGTTATTGTATGCATTGTGAAAACGACAGCTCAAGTGATGTTTTCTCGTCTGTGCATACAATCAAACGTTATGCAATGAAGAATAAAACATTTAATATGCACTTTGATTGCAGTTCAGTGTTTTCAAGAACCAACACATGCTGTAACGCATTGAATAGATAACGACTTAGTTATTGTATGAATTGTGAAACGACAGCTCATGTGATGTTTTCTCGTCTGTGCGTTGTGCATTGAAGAATAACAATAATAACATAACACATGCTTTTGCATGCTTTTCCACACTACAACTAACATATTCATTTGTGTAACTGAAGGGAAATCATTGCCTTAGTTGTTGCATTTGTGAAAAAACTACATCTAACGTCAGAGGTGGAAAGGAACGAATTACATTTAATCGTGTTAATTAATTGAGTAGTTTTTCTGTGTACTTCTACTTTTTTAAGTAGTTTTTAAAATCTGTACTTTTACTTTTACTTAAGTACATTTTGTTTGAAGTATTGTACTTCTGCTACATTTTAAATTCATATCCGTTACTGAGTAAAAATAATAGTACACGGGAGAAAAAAAATCACATTCCGGAAACTACTGCATTGGTTGAAAGGCGGAGAACAACATGCGCAAGAAAGGTGACTGCAGACCCATAGACAGACCCAGCTGAAGCTGAAATCGAATTCGCGCTCTAATTCTCTATGAAACGAATTATGTCCTTTAGGATTTGTTTGCTAAAAATGTGGACGCAAAGTGGCTGCAAAAGGAGGATATAGGGACACTACCCCTCCTGCAGATAAAGGTATGTGCCGATTATAACTTCGAGTGACTTACGTGATGCAGAGGGAATCCCGAAATCCAGTCATGAAAGTGGAATTATACACTTAACGCATCACATAAAACATGCAAAATAATGGATAGATACATGGAAAGTAGAACTGTGCAATAAATCCAATCTGTGTGAATATTTAAGCACAAAAATACTGCATGTAAATGTATAACCCTATTTGTTCTGCTGAGCTGCGCGCGTTTTGTCTACTAGTTAACTTAGTACATAATCAAGTATGCGTGACATTCATGTGCTATGTCTGAAATCTTCACTCAAAGCACTACTCCCTAACCCCTATGTTTGGGGTAGAGAGCAGAGCACTATATAGTGAGCTCACCAGCATAATAGAAAACACCACTTTAGGACACTACTCGATCGTCTCTCTGCGCCGTTGATTACATTACTGTCAGCTGGTGCCCAGTCTGGCTCTGGGCTAAAATAGATTTTTTTTAAATAAATACATTACATTATACTGAGCTTATTTCTCCAAAATTTAAAAACTAAAAGTGATTTCTGGCCGTTTTTGTTATAATGCACTACTCCACACATGATTATAACTTATTTTTACGATCGCACAATGCATGATGGTGTAGGACTTTGTTAGTGACCATCGGTTGTAAACATGGTTGTACACTACTTTTCAAAATGCATTCTGGGATACATTGAGAGGACTATATAGGGTATAATAATCATCACTATACATTCGGACAGCACTACAAAATGGCGAGCTCACTATATAGTCCACTAAATAGTGAGGAGTGGGACATTTCGGAACACAGCAATGGCGTTTTCAGCGTCTCGCAAACAATTTGTGAATATGAACATTTCCAGAGCTGCTCTGAGAGAACGCCTAATGGGCATTTTCATAATTTTATTTGAGAAAAAACGTTGTTGTTTTTTTACACTTTTCTTCACTTTTGGTCTTCACTACAACCCGTCAAAATAAAAGTTGGGTTTCACTATGAGAAATTATGACAGAAATATATTACTATTGTAGGCATACAGAAGAACGTAGCCTACCTCTCAAAATAATAATAATAACAACAACAATATTAATACATTTCATTATTTAAAGGAATATTTTTTTTGTCCATGGTTTAATTTAGTAAATCTGTTTTTGCAGCGCTTCCCCCAAAAATAAAAGGACACAAGTTTAAATTTACATTTGATTACCACCGTTTTTGATAATATATTTGTATTAAATCAAAGAAACATTAATTTTCTGAATAAAATACATTTCATAGGACAATATAATTCTTAAACATTTTAATAAATAATTAATGCTAAAAATAAGTTGTCATTATCAATTATCGAATTTGATTTATTAGACATTTTAATAAACAAAACAAACAAATGGTTTCAAGTTTACTATAATTAAAAGCATTTGTTCAACCAAATAAAAACCCTGTTTTCGTAATAATTTTAACTGATGATAATAATTTATTTAATAATTGATTAATACTGTAAACCATGGTATTTTCTGAGACGTTATCATACTGTGAAAATCTCATACCATTACAACCCCACACGGGGATTCCTCCACCCCGGTGTTAAAAAAGTAACTCAGTAACTTTTACTTTGAGTAAATTTTAAATGAGCTACTTTTTACTTTTACTTGAGTAGATTTTTAGACCAGTACTTTTACTTGTACTTAAGTAAAATTTTATTGAAGTAGTAGTACTTTTACTTGAGTAGCATATTTTATTACTCTTTCCACCTCTGTCTAACGTCTAACGTTGTGCATTAAATAATATGCAGGCAGTAACTAAACTGTTCCTCTGTGCAATGAAACAGAAAACACCTAAAATGTGTTTCATTGCATTTGAATAACATATCTAACTTGTTCCTCCTTGCAAAATGAAAAGACAGCATGATATTGCATGCATTTCTATTTTACAAACTCATTTGTGCACAGATGAGAAAACACCACTTAAGCTGTCGCTTTACAGTGCTTACAATACTCATTCCTTTGTGCAACGCAGAGATGTGCTGTTGTACCCTTTGTTGCGCAATCAAAAGTTGTGCGTTGAAGAATAAAACATATGTAAAATGCACTTTGATTGCAGTTCAGTGTGACAAGTTAGTTATATATGCACTGTGAAAATAAAAGCTCAGGTGATGTTTTCTTGTCTGTGCATACAATCAAACGTTATGCTTTGGCAGATTAACAATAATAACACATGCTTTCGGATGCTTTTCCACAATTCAACTAACTAATTCAGTTGTGTAACTGAAGGGAAGTCATTGCCTTAATTGTTGCATTTGTGAAAAACAACATCTAACGTTGTGGATTAAAGAATATGCACGCAATAACTAACCTTTTCCTCTGTGCAATGAAAAGAAAACACCTAATATGTTTCAATGCATTTCATAACATATCTGTCTTTTTCCTGGTTGCAATGAAAAGACAAAACGTGATTTTGCACTTATTTCTATTTTACAAACAAATTTGTGCATAGATTAAAAAACATCACACTAGCATATCTAACTTGTTCCTCGTTGCACTGAAAAGACATAACGAGAAAACATCACAAGCGCTGTCGCTTTTACAGTGCATACAATATTCCTTATATTGTGCAACAAAGAGATGTGCTTTGTACCCTTTGTTTCGCAATCAAACTTTGTGCAATGAATAATAAAACATATGTAATATGCACTTTGATGCAGTTCAGTGTTTTCAAGAACCAACCCATTCCGTAGTGCATTGAATAGATATAACGAGTATATTGACGAGTATATTGATAATAGATATATTGTATGCATTGTGAAACGACATCACTTCTCGTCTGTGCACAAAAAAAATTAGTTGTACAATAGAAATGCATGCGAAAGCACATGCATATATCTTTTCTTTGCAAAGAGGAACAAGTTAGATATTTTATGCATCGAAATAAAGTAATAACAAATAAAAAAATGAATTGTATGCTTTTTGCAATGAAGAGATGTGGATTGTGCATTGAATAAAGTTCTGCATTGAACATATATGTAATATGCACTTTTTTGCATTCAAGAACTAAACCCTTCCATAGTTTATTGACTAGATAACCTGTGTTGTTTCATTGCAATGCTTACAATTTCTAACTTATTCCTCTTTGTAATGAAAAGAAAATATATAACACGTGTGCTTTTCATGCATTTAATTTCTACAACTAATTAATTTGTGTATTGATAAGTAAACATCACAAGAGCGTTCGCTTTACAATGCATACACTAGTTGTGGCCCTGGAGTGCTAGGTCTCGAACTCGAACGAATACTCATAGACTTCTGATGTCTGAGTTAAATGCTAAGCCATTTAGAATGTCCACATCTGACCAACTGAACTCATTTCTGGTAAAAGGGTCCTCAAAAGGTTTTAAACCATAAAAACTTTTAGATTCCTTCTGATATTACATAAGCTATAGACAGTTTGCCTCTTTGACATACATCCTCAAAATGTTAATAGTTTTGGCCCTTGAGTACTAGATCTTAAACTTTCTAAACATACTTATTGACTCATTTTGATGTTACTGAAGCCATGCAAGAGTCCTTATTCCACCTACTGAAAATATTAGCCATATGGATTGTTTATATCTGACCTATTGAACTCATTTCTGGTCAAAGGGTGCTTGATCATTAGGTTATTTTACATTGATATTACCTACTTATGATGTTTTATGAGCAGGAAGATATTTTGACCTACTGAACATATATCTGGCCCACGAGTACCTTATCTTAAACTTTCCATACATACTAATAGACTACTTCTGAAGCTTCCCAGGCCATATAGAATGTCCATATCTGAGCTATTGAGCTTATTTCTGGTAAAAGGGTCTTCAAAAGTTTTTAAACCATGTAAAATTATAGACACCTTTGTATGATATATAAGCTATACAAAGGTTCCTCTTTGACCACATGAACATAGTTCTGGCCCTCGAGTAGTAGATCTTAAACCTTCTAAACATACTCATTGACTCCTTTTGTTGTTACTGAAGCCATACAAGAGTCCTTATTTCACCTAATGAACATATTAGCCATATAGATTGTTTATATCTGACCTTTTGAACTCATTTCTGGTCAAAGGGCCCTCAACATTTTTTAAACAATATAAACTTATAGACACCTTTGGATGATATATAAGTTATACAGAGTTTCTTTTTTAATTTGTTCTTTTTCTAGAATAAATAAAAAGATTTAGTTGGAGTCTGAGTATACATACTCAGACTCCAACAGATGCTTCATAAGCCATAGGAGAAGTCCATATCTGACCTATTGAACTCATTTCTGGTCAAAGGTTCTTTAAAGGTTTTAAACAACATAAACTTATAGACTCCTGATGTTATATTAGCTAAACATAGGTCAATTTTTGACCTCCAGGAACACATTTATGGCCAACGGCTACATGATCTGTGGGTTAATAAACCGAGAGATTTACTTCTCATGATGTCATTTCAGCCAGACAGATATTTGACGTGCTGAACATATTTCTGGCCCATTTCTGGTGATTGCCAGGGTGTTGCCAAGGTGTTGCTAAGGTGTTTTGGGTAACCACCAAAGGCTAGGCGTTTGCTATGGTGTTACTAGGTGGTAGGTAGTGTTCACATATGGTAACTATAGAGTTTTTATAATGTTTTGGGCATGATTTAGCACGTAGCTAATCGATTATTGTATTACATTTCATGTTTACATTGTTTGAACCTTCTGATGATCCTTTACCATAACAATATACACTTATGGACTCGTTTTTATGTTATATGATCTATGCATTGGTCAATTTTTGACCTCCAGAAACAAATTTAGCGCCCACAGGTACTTGATCTGTGGGTTAATATACAGAGAGGTTTACTTCTCATGATGTCATTTCAGCCAGACAGATATTTGACCTACTGAACATGTTTCTGGCCCAAAAGTACTTGATCTTGAACTTTCCATACATGCTCATAGACTCCAACAGATGCTTCCTAAGCATTAGAGAAGTCCATATCTGACCTATTGAACTAATTTCTGGTCAACGGTTCCTCAAAAAGTTTAAAACAATATAAAAACGTATAGACTCCTTCTGATGTGATATTAGATAGACACAGGTACCTTTTTGACCTGCAGGAACACATTTATGGTACATTTCCAGAAGAAATTGTGAAGTGGCGGTTGAAGTGGCAAATCTCATCACCCAGTTCCTAGGGTGATCTGGGTGGTTGCCACAGTGTTCTGAGTGGTTGCTAGGCGGTTGTTAGGGTATTCTGGGTGGTTGCTCTGGTGTTGCTAAGTGGTTCCTAGGGTATTCTGGGTGTTTGCTAAGGTGTTCTGAGTGGTTGCTAGGGTGTTGTTAGGCAGTTGACAGGGTATTCTGGTTTGTTGCTAGAGGGTGGTTGCTAGGCTGTTGTTAGGCAGTTGACCGGGTATTCTGGTTTGTTGCTAGACTGTTTTGGGTGGTTGCTAGGGTTTTGCTAGGTGGTTATTAGGGTGTTCTGGTTGGTTGCTAGGTTGTTTCTAAGGGGTTCTGGGTGGTTGCTATGGTGTTACTAGGTGGTTGGTAGTGTTCACACATGGTTTCTGTAGAGTTTTTATAATAGTCAACAGTACTTGACCATGAATTTTCCATACATACTCATAGACTCCAACAGATGCTTAATAAGCCATAGAGAAGTCCATATCTGACCTATTGAACTCATTTCTGGACAAAGGTTCTCTAAAGGTTTTAAACAATATAAACTTATAGACTCCTGATGTTATATTAGCTATACATTGGCCAATTTTTGACCTCCAGAATCACATTTATGGGACATTTCCAGAAGAAAAAGTGAAGCGGTGCTTGAAGTGGCAAATCTCACCACCCAGTTGCTAGGGTGCTCTGGGTGGTTGCCACAGTGTTCTGGGTTGTTGCTAGGCAGTTGTTAGGGTATTCTGGGTGGTTGCTTCGGGTGTTGCTATGCGGTTGCTAGGGTGTTCTGGTTTGTTGCTAGGGTGCTCTGGGTGGTTGCTAGGTGGTTGCTAGGGTGTTCTGGGTGGTTGCTAGCGTGTTGCTAGGTGGTTGCTAGGGTGTTGCTAGGTGGTTGCTAATGTGTTCTGGTTGGTTGCTAGGCAGTTGCTATGGTGTTACTTGGTGGTTGGTAGTGTTCACATATGGTTTCTGTAGAGTTTTTATTATGTTTTTGGGATGATTTAACACTTAACTAATCGATTATTTTATTACATTTCATAAGTTTATATTGTTTTAAACCTTTTGAGGACCCTTTTACCATAACAATATAAACTTATAGACTCGTTCTGATGTTATATTATCTATACATAGGTCAATTTTTGACCTTGAGGAACACATTTATGGCCCACAGGTACTTGATCTGTGGGTTAATATACAGAGAGATTTACTTCTTATGATGTCATTTCAGCCAGACAGATATTTGACCCACTGAACATGTTTCTGGCCCAAAAGTACTTGATCTTGAACTTTCCATACATACACATATACTCTAACAGATGCTTCATAAGCCATAGAGAAGTCCATATCTGACCTATTGAACTCATTTCTGGTTAAAGGTTCTCTAAAGGTTTTAACAATATAAAATTATAGACTCCTGATGTTATATTAGCTATACATAGGACAATTTTTGACCTCCAGAATCACATTTATGGGACATTTCCAGAAGAAAAAGTGAAGTGGTGCTTGAAGTGGCAAATCTCACCACCCAGTTGCTAGAGTGTTCTGGGTGGTTGCCACAGTGTTCTGGGTGGTTGCTAGGCAGTTGTTAGGGTATTCTGGGTGGTTGCTCTGGTGTTGCTATGTGTTTGCTAGGTTATGGTTGCTCTGGTTGCTCTGCGGTTGCTAGGTGGTTGCTAAGGTGTTCTGGGTGGTTGCTAGGGTGTAGCTAGGCGGTTGCTAGGGTGTTCTGGTTTGTTGCTAGGGTGTTCTGGGTGGTTGCTTGGGTGTTGCTAGGTGGTTGCTAGGGTGTTCTGTGTGGTTGCTAGGTTGTTGCTAGGTGGTTGCTAGGTAGTTGCTGAGGTGTTCTGGTTGGTTGCTAGGGTGTTGCTATATCTGACCTATTGAGTGTCCTTAGCTGACCTCTTGAACTCATTTCTGGTCAAAAGTTCCTGAAAATGTTTAAAACAATATGAACTTACAGACTCGTTCTGATGTTATAATAGATATATATAGGTCACATTTTTGAATTCCAGGAACACATTTATGGCCCACGGGTACTTGATCTGTTGGTTAATATACCGAGAGATTTACTTCTCATTATGTCATTTCAGCCAGACAGATATTTGACCTACTGAACATATTTCTGGCCCAACAGTACTTGACCTTGAACTTTCCATACATACTCATAGACTCCAACAGATGCTTAATAAGCCATAGAGAAGTCCATATCTGACCTATTGAACTCATTTCTGGTCAAAGGTTCTCTAAAGGTTTTAAACAATATAAACTTATAGACTCCTGATGTTATATATTAGCTATACATAGGCCAATTTTTGTAACCTGGCCCTAGCCAGATGACTGTCGTTCCGCTTAGCTCCGCCTAGCTTCACTCACATCCATCTGGATCCTCTTCCATTGAGAGTGATTTCTCCTACCAACTTTATGGCTTAGCCAATCAGGACGCAGGGCGGGAGTTTCATAGATGTCACGGTAGTGGAGAAGAGCGACCGTGAGACTGTTCTGATTCAGACAACAATGCATCGCATTGAGGAAGCAAGCATTAACCTTGATGCTGCTATTTCATCCATGTTGTCCAATCTACCTAATATTGTTTCATCAAAAAAACATCAAGAAACTGGAACATCAGAGAAGTGTCTGCTGTTCTGTTTTGTTTTTCCTGCGTCGCTCTCATCAGCGTCAACGGGTTGGGCTTCTAGGTGTGAGTGGTTGAAATAGCACGTTTTGATAAAGATGACGGACAAGTGGCTTATCCAATCAAATGCAAGGTATTTTTGATAAGGCCAAGCCTTCTGAAACGCCATTTCAATGGATCGGTTCCAGATGGATGAGTGAAGCTACGCAGAGCGAAATTCATCTGGCTAGGCCAGTTAGAATTTTTGACCTCCAGAATCACATTTAAGGGACATTTCCGAAGAAATCTGAAGTGGCGGTTGAAGTGGCAAATGACCCATTTGCTAGGGTGTTCTGGGTAGTTGCTACAGTGTTCTGAGTGGTTGCTAAGTGGTTGTTACGTACGTCACACCACCGGCGAGAGCGGCAAAATTCGGCTCCCGCCGCTCTGTCAACGACGCCGTGGAAAGGTACGTGGATGCTCTGATGCTCTGACATAGATCGAATGCGTAACTTTTTTAAAACGGTATTTAAAGGGGCCACAAAGCAAACAAGCATGTTGGACATCGTTGATTTTGCAGAAAATTGATCGATGGAAATAACTTTAAAATTATAGTGACATGTTTGCTTATGAAATTAACAAATGAAAAGCCATATGTGTGTGGTGTGGCTTTTGTGTTCATGGTTAAGTGCTATTATAATTTGCATTACCGCTGAAAAAGTGTTCTAGCATGAAAATCTTGCCTATAAATAGTGCTGCGCGCCCTCTTATCAAATTCAAATGATCAACCTCCTCTATTTTGCTTGGGAACTAATGTGGCCGGAACCAAAGTTTACAGGACTGCGTTCTCTGGGAATTCTCTCAAACGGAGCACTTCTACATTCCGATTGGTTGCCGCTGGTTGCCGCCGAACCGCGTCATTGCTCATTACCATAAAGTTGAACTGATTTCAACTTTCCTCGCTGCTCTCACCGTCCAAGACGCGCACGCCGCCGCCCTCGCCGGAGCTGCCGCGGCTCTCATTGAAAATGGAATGACTTCCGGCCACCTTGACGCTCTCGCCGGCAGCGGTGTGAACGTACGGTTAGGGTATTCTGGGTGGTTGCTCTGGTGTTGCTAAGCGGTTGCTAGGGTATTCTGGGTGTTTGCTAAGGTGTTCTGGGTGGTTGCTAGGGTGTTGTTAGACAGTTGACAGAGTATTCTGGTTTGTTGCTAGACTGTTTTGGGTGGTTGCTAGGGTTATGCTAGGTGGTTGCTAGGGTGTTCTGGTTGGTTGCTAGGGTGTTTCTAAGGCGTTCTGGGTGGTTGCTAGGTGGTTGCTATGGTGTTACTAGGTGGTTGGTGGTGTTCACAAATGGTTTCTGTAGAGTTTTTATAATAGTCAACAGTACTTGACCTTGAATTTTCCATACATACTCATATACTCTAACAGAGGCTTCATAAGCCAGTAGAGAAGTCCATGTCTGACCTATTGAACTCATTTCTGGTCAAAGGTTCTCTAAAGGTTTTTAACAATATAAACTTTGTTTATATAGACTCCTGATTTTATATTAGCTATAAATAGGCCAATTTTTGACCTCCAGAATCACATTTATGGGACATTTCCAGAAAAAATTGTGAAGTGGTGGTTGAAGTGGCAAATCCATCACCCAGTTGCTAGGGTGTTCTGGGTGGTTGCTCTGATGTTGCTATGCGTTTGCTAGGTTATGGTTGCTCTGGTTGCTCTGCGGTTGCTAGGTGTTTGCTAAGGTGTTCTGGGTGGTTGCTAGGGTGTAGCTAGGCGGTTGCTAGGGTGTTCTGGTTTGTTGCTAGGGTGTTCTGGGTGGTTGCTAGGGTGTTGCTAGGTGGTTGCTAGGGTGTTCTGTGTGGTTGCTAGGTTGTTGCTAGGTGGTTGCTAGGTAGTTGCTGAGGTGTTCTGGTTGGTTGCTAGGGTGTTGCTATATCTGACCTATCGAGGTCCATATCTGACCTCTTGAACTCATTTCTGGTCAAAAGTTCCTGAAAATGTTTAAAACAATATGAACTTATAGACTCCTTCTGATGTTATATTAGTGTACACAGGCACATTTTTGACCTCCAGGAACACATTTATGGCCCACGGGCACTTGATCTGTTGGTTAATATACCGAGAGATTTCTGGGTTCTGGGTGGTTGCTAGGCGGTTGCTATGGTGTTACTAGGTGGTTGGTAGTGTTCACACATGGTTTCTATAGAGTTTTTATAATGTTTTTATAATGTTTTTATAATGTTTTTGGCATGATATAGCACTTAACTACTCGATTATTATATTACATTTCGTAAGTTTATATTCTTTGAAACCTTTTGAGGACCCTTTTGCCATAACAATATCACCTCCAGGAACACATTTATGGCCCACGGGTACTTGATCTGTGGGTTAATATACATTGAGATTTACTTCTCATGATGTCATTTCAGCAAGACAGATATTTGACCTACTGAACATGTTTCTGGCCCAAAAATACTTGATCTTGAACTCTCTATACATACTCATAGACTCCAACAGATGCTTCCTAAGCATTAGAGAAGTCCATATCTGACATATTGAAATAATTTTTCTGGTCAAAAGTTCCTGAAAATGTTTAAAACAATATGAACTTATAGACTCCTTCTGATGTTATATTAGGTATACATAGGTCAATTTTTGACCTCCAGGAACACATTTATGGCCCTCTGAGATTTACTTCTCATGATGTAATTTCAGCCAGACAGATATTTGACCTACTGAACATATTTCTGGCCCAAAAGTACGTGGTCTTGAACTTTCCAAACATACTCATAGATTCCAACAGATGCTTCCTAAGCCATAGAGAAGTACATATCTGACCTATTGAACTCATTTCTGGTCAAATTCAGGGTGTTCTGGGTGGTTGCTACGGTGTTCTTGGTGGTTCCTAGGCGGTTGTTCAGGTATTCTAGGTGGTTGCTATGGTGTTGCCATGCGGTTGCTAGGGTATTCTGTGTGGTTGCTAGGGTTTTGCTAGGCGGTTGCCAGGGTGTTTGCCAGGGTCAAATTCAGGTGTTCTGGGTGGTTGCTACGGTGTTCTTGGTGGTTGCTAGGCGGTTGTTCAGGTATTCTAGGTGGTTGCTATGGTGTTGCCATGCGGTTGCTAGGGTATTCTGGGTGGTTGCTAGGGTATTCTGGGTGGTTGCTAAGGTGTTACTAGGTGGTTGGTAGTGTTCACAAATGGTTACTATAGAGTTTTTATAATTTTTTTGGCATTTGATTTTTATAACATCAAAAGGAGTCCATAAGTTTATATTGTTTAAAACCTTTTGAGGACCCTTTTTCCACAAATAATTTCAATAGGTCAGATGTGGACAATTCTCTATGGCCTATATGAACCATCATGAGGAGTCTATGAGTATGTAGAAAGTTCAAGATCAATTACTCGTGGGCCAAAACTATGTTCATTAGGTCACAAAGAAACCTATCTATAGCACATATAACATCAGAAAGAGTCTAAAAGTTTCAAACTTTTAAATATTTAAAAACTTTTTTGAAGACCCCTTGACCAGAAATGAGTTCAATACATAAGATGTGGACATTATATATGGCTTAGGAAGCATCTGTTGGAGTCTATGAGTATGTATGGAAAGTTCAAGATCAAGTACTTTTGGGCCAGAAACATGTTCAGTAGGTCAAATATCTGTCTGGCTGAAATGACATTGTGAGAAGTAAATCTCTCTGTATATTAACCCACAGATCAAGTAGCCGTGGGCCATACATGTGCTCCTGGTGGTCAAAAATTGGCCTATGTATATCTAATATAACATCAGAAGGAATCTATAAGCTTATATTGTTTTAAACTTTTTGAGAAACCTTTGACCAGAAATGAGTTCAATAGGTCAGTTATGGACTTCTCTATGGCTTAGGAAGCAACTGTTGGAGTCTATGAGTATATATGGAAAGTTCAAGATCAAGTACTTTTGGGCCAGAAACATGTTCAGTAGGTCAAATATCTGTCTGGCTGAAATGACGTCATGAGAAGTAAATCTCTCTGTATATTAACCCACAGATCAAATAGCCGTCGGCCGTACATGTGCTCCTGGTGGTCAAAAATTGACCTATGTATATCTAATATAACATCAGAAGGAGTCTATAAGCTTATATTGTTTTAAAATTTTGAGGAACCTTTGACCAGAAATGAGTTCAATAGGTCAAACATGGATTTGAAAGAATCTTTTTTTAGTCTATGAGTATGCATGGAAAGTTCAAGATCAAGTACTTTTGGGCCAGAAACATGTTCAGTAGGTCAAATATCTGTCTGGCTGAAATGACGTCATGAGAAGTAAATCACTCTGTATATTAACCCACAAATCAAGTACCCGTGAGCCATAAATGTGCTCCTGGAGGTCAAAAATTGACCTATGTCTATCTAATATAACATCAGAAGGAATCTATAATCTTATATTGTTTTAAACTTTTTGAGGAACCTTTGACCAGAAATGAGTTCAATAGGTCAGATATGGATTTCTCTATGGCTTAGGAAACATCTGTTTTAGTCTGAGGATGTATGGAAAGCTCAAGATCAAAAACTTTTGGGCCAGAAATATGTTCAGTAGGTCAAATATCTGTCTGGCTGAAATGACGTCATGAGAAGTAAATCTCTTGGTATATTAACCCACAGATCAAATACCTGTGGGCCATAAATGTGTTCCTGGAGGTCAAAAATTGACCTCTGTATCTATTATAACATCAGGACTCTATAAGTCTATAATATAACATCAGGAGTCTATAAGATTATATTGTTATTGTAAAAGGGTCCTCAAAAGGTTTCAAAATATAAACTTATGAAATGTAATACAATAACCGATTAGCTAAGTGCTAAATCATGCCAAAATCATTATAACAACTCTATAGTAACCATAGTTGAACACTACCAACCACCTAGTAACACCATAGCAACCGCCTAGGAACTACCTAGAAAAACCTTAGGAACACCCTAGCAATCCACCAGAACACCCTAGCAACCACCTAGCAACAGCCTAGCAACTACCCAGAACACCCTAGTAACAAACCAGAACACCCTAAGAACCGCATAGAGCAACCACCTAGAATACCTAACAACTGCCTAGCAACCACCCCAAGGAACCTTTGACCAGAAAAGAGTTCAGCTGGTCAGATATGGATTTCTCTATGGCTTAGGAAGCACTCTGTTTTAGTCTGAGTATGTATGGAAAGTTCAAGATCAAAATCTTTTAGGCCAGAAATATGTTCAGTAGGTCAAAAATCTGTCTGGCTGAAATGACGTCATGAGAAGTTAATCTCTTGGTATATTAACCCACAGATTAAGTACCAGTGGGCCATAAATGTGTTCCTGGAGGTCAAAAATTGACCTATGTAAAAAGATAATATAACATCAGAAGGAGTCTATAAGTTTATGTTGTTTTAAAATTTTTGAGGAACCTTTGACCAGAGATGAGTTCAATAGGTCAGATATGGACTTCTCTATGGCTTAGGAAGCATCTGTTGGAGTCTATGAGTATGCATGGAAAGTTCAAGATCAAGTACTTTTGGGCCAGAAATATATTCAGTAGGTCAAATATCAGTCGGGCTGAAATGACATCATGAGAAGTAAATCTCTCTGCATATTAAGCTACAGATCAAGTACCCGTGGGTGATAAATGTGTTCCTGGGGGTCAAAAATGGACCTATGAATAGATAATATAACATCAGAAGGAGTCTATAAGTTTATATTTTTATGGTAAAACGGTCCTCAAAAGGTTTCAAACATAGGTGAACACTACCAACCACCTAGTAACACCATAGCAACTGCCTAGCTAACACCCAGAACACCTTAGCAACACCCTAGCAACCAACCAGAATACCTAAGCAACCACCCAGAATACCCTAGCAACCGCACAGCAACAACAGAGCAACCACCCAGAAAACCCCAGCAAATATCTAGCAACACCCTAGCAACCACCCAGAACACCCTGGCAACAAACCAGAAACCCTAGCAACCACCCAGAACACCTAAGCAACCACCCAGAATACCCTAGCAACCACACAGCATTAACAGAGCAACCACCCAGAATACCTTAACAACCACCGAGCAACCGCCCAGAACACCGTAGCAACCACCCAGAACACCCTGGCAACTGGGAGGTGAGATTTCCCACTTCAAGCACCCCTTCACATTTTCTGGAAATCTGCCATAAATGTGTTCCTGGAGGTAAAAAATTGACCTATGTCTATCTAATATAACATCAGAAGGAGTCAATACGTTTATATTGTTTTAAACTTTTTGAGGAACCTTTGACCAGAAATGAGTTCAAAAGGTCAGATATGGACTTCTCTATGGCTTAGGAAGCAACTGTTGGAGTCTATGAGGATATATGGAAAGTTCAAGATCAAGTACTTTTGTGCCAGAAACATGTTCATTAGGTCAAATATCTGGCTGAAATGTCATCATAAGAAGTGAATCTCTCGGCAAATTAACCCACAGATTAAGTTCCAGTGGGCCATAAATGTGTTCCTGGAGGTCAAAAATTTACCTATGTATATAGATAATATACCATCAGAAAGAGTCTATAAGTTTATGTTGTTTTAAACTTTTTGAGGAACCTTTGACCAGAGATGAGTTCAATAGGTCAGATATGGACTTCTCTATGACTTAGGAAGCATCTGTTAGAGTCTATGAGTATGGATGGAAAGTTCAAGATCAAGTACTTTTGGGCCGGAAATATATTCAGTAGGTCAAATATCAGTCGGGCTGAAATGACGTCATGAGAAGTAAATCTCTCTGTATATTAAGCTACAGATCAAGTACCCGTGGGTGATAAATTAGTTCCTGGGGGTCAAAAATTGACCTATGAATAGATAATATAACATCAGAAGGAGTCTATACGTTTATATAATTATGGTGAAAGGGTCCTCAAAAGGTTTCAAACAATAGAAACTTATGAAATGTAACACAATAATCGATTAGTTAAGTGCTAAATCATGCCAAAAACATTTTAAAAACTCTATAGTATAACCATATATGAACAATACCAACCACCTAGTAACACCATAGCAACCGCCTAGCAACCACCCAGGACACCATAACAACAAACCAGAACACCCTAGCAACCACATAGCAACACCAGAGCAACAGCCTAAAATAACCTAACAACTGCTTAGCAACCGCCAAAAACACCATAGCAACCACCCAGAAAACCCTATCAACTGGGTGGTGAGATTTGCCACTTCAAGCACCACTTCACATTTTCTTCTGGAAATGTGTTCCTGGAGGTCCACAATTGACCTATGTATGGCTAATATAATATCAGGAGTTTATAAGTTTAAATTGTTTTAAACTTTTTGAGGAACCTTTGACAAGAAATGAGTTCAATAGGGTCATGTATTGACTTCTCTATGGCTTAGAAAGCATCTGTTGGAGTCTATGAGTATGTATGGAAAGTTCAAGATCAAGTAATTTTGGACCAGAAACATGATGAAGTAATTTTGGGCCAGAAACAGATCAAGTAGTCGTGGGCCATACATATGTGCTCCTGGTGGTCAAAAATTGACCTAAGTCTATCTAATACAACATCAGAAGGAGTCTATAAGCTTAAATTGTTTTAAACTTTTTGAGGAACCTTTGACAAGAAATTAGTTCAATAGGTCAGACATGGATTTGTCTATGGCTTAGGAAATATCTGTTTTAGTCTATGAGTATGTATGGAAAGTTCAACATCAAGTACTTTTGGGCAAGAAACATGTTCAGTAGGTCAAATATCTATCTGGCTGAAATGACGTCATGAGAAGTAATTCTCTCTGTATATTAACCCACAGATCAAGTACCTGTGGGCCATAAATGTGCTCCTGGAGGTCAAAAATGTACCTATGTCTATCTGATATAACATCAGAAGGAATCTATAATCTTATATTGTTTTAAACTTTTTGAGGAACCTTTGACCAGAAATGAGTTCAATAGGTCAGATATGGATTTCTTTATGGCTTAGGAAGCATCTGTTTTAGTCTGAGTATGTATGGAAAGCTCAAGATCAAAAACTTTTGGGCCAGAAATATGTTCAGTAGGTCAAATATCTGTCTGGCTGAAATGACGTTATGAGAAGTAAATCTCTCGGTATATTAAACCCACAGATCAAATACCCGTGGGCCATAAATGTGTTCCTGGAGGTCAAAAATTGACCTCTTTGTATCTATTATAACATCAGAAATAGTCTATAAGTTTATATTGTTATGGTAAAAGGGTCCTCAAAAAGTTTCAAACAATATAAACGTATGAAATGTAATACAATAACCAATTAGTTACGTGAAGAATCATGCCAAAGACATTATAAAAACTCTATAGTAACCATAGGTGAACACTACCAACCACCTAGTAACACCATAGCAACTGCCTAGCTAACACCCAGAACACCTTAGCAACACCCTAGCAACCAACCAGAAAACCCTAGCAAATATCTAGCAACACCCTAGCAACCACCCAGAACACCCTGGCAACAAACCAGAAAACCCTAGAAATCACCCAGAACACCTAAGCAACCACCCAGAATACCCTAGCAACCTCCCAGAACACCCTAGCAACTGGGTGGTGAGATTTCCCACTTCAAGCACCACTTCGCATTTTCTTCTGGAAATCTGCCATAAATGTGTTCCTGGAGGTCAAAAATTGACCTTTGTCCTATCTAATATAACATCAGAAGGAGTCAATAAGTTTATATTGTTTTAAACTTTTTGAGGAACCTTTGATCTGTTGGAGTCTATGAGTATGCATGGAAAGTTCAAGATCAAGTACTTTTGGGCCAGAAATATATTCAGTAGGTCAAATATCAGTCGGGCTGAAATGACATCATGAGAAGTAAATCTCTCTGCATATTAAGCTACAGATCAAGTACCCGTGGGTGATAAATGTGTTCCTGGGGGTCAAAAATGGACCTATGAATAGATAATATAACATCAGAAGGAGTCTATAAGTTTATATTTTTATGGTAAAACGGTCCTCAAAAGGTTTCAAACATAGGTGAACACTACCAACCACCTAGTAACACCATAGCAACTGCCTAGCTAACACCCAGAACACCTTAGCAACACCCTAGCAACCAACCAGAATACCTAAGCAACCACCCAGAATACCCTAGCAACCGCACAGCAACAACAGAGCAACCACCCAGAAAACCCCAGCAAATATCTAGCAACACCCTAGCAACCACCCAGAACACCCTGGCAACAAACCAGAAACCCTAGCAACCACCCAGAACACCTAAGCAACCACCCAGAATACCCTAGCAACCACACAGCATTAACAGAGCAACCACCCAGAATACCTTAACAACCACCGAGCAACCGCCCAGAACACCGTAGCAACCACCCAGAACACCCTGGCAACTGGGAGGTGAGATTTCCCACTTCAAGCACCCCTTCACATTTTCTGGAAATCTGCCATAAATGTGTTCCTGGAGGTAAAAAATTGACCTATGTCTATCTAATATAACATCAGAAGGAGTCAATACGTTTATATTGTTTTAAACTTTTTGAGGAACCTTTGACCAGAAATGAGTTCAAAAGGTCAGATATGGACTTCTCTATGGCTTAGGAAGCAACTGTTGGAGTCTATGAGGATATATGGAAAGTTCAAGATCAAGTACTTTTGTGCCAGAAACATGTTCATTAGGTCAAATATCTGGCTGAAATGTCATCATAAGAAGTGAATCTCTCGGCAAATTAACCCACAGATTAAGTTCCAGTGGGCCATAAATGTGTTCCTGGAGGTCAAAAATTTACCTATGTATATAGATAATATACCATCAGAAAGAGTCTATAAGTTTATGTTGTTTTAAACTTTTTGAGGAACCTTTGACCAGAGATGAGTTCAATAGGTCAGATATGGACTTCTCTATGACTTAGGAAGCATCTGTTAGAGTCTATGAGTATGGATGGAAAGTTCAAGATCAAGTACTTTTGGGCCGGAAATATATTCAGTAGGTCAAATATCAGTCGGGCTGAAATGACGTCATGAGAAGTAAATCTCTCTGTATATTAAGCTACAGATCAAGTACCCGTGGGTGATAAATTAGTTCCTGGGGGTCAAAAATTGACCTATGAATAGATAATATAACATCAGAAGGAGTCTATACGTTTATATAATTATGGTGAAAGGGTCCTCAAAAGGTTTCAAACAATAGAAACTTATGAAATGTAACACAATAATCGATTAGTTAAGTGCTAAATCATGCCAAAAACATTTTAAAAACTCTATAGTATAACCATATATGAACAATACCAACCACCTAGTAACACCATAGCAACCGCCTAGCAACCACCCAGGACACCATAACAACAAACCAGAACACCCTAGCAACCACATAGCAACACCAGAGCAACAGCCTAAAATAACCTAACAACTGCTTAGCAACCGCCAAAAACACCATAGCAACCACCCAGAAAACCCTATCAACTGGGTGGTGAGATTTGCCACTTCAAGCACCACTTCACATTTTCTTCTGGAAATGTGTTCCTGGAGGTCCACAATTGACCTATGTATGGCTAATATAATATCAGGAGTTTATAAGTTTAAATTGTTTTAAACTTTTTGAGGAACCTTTGACAAGAAATGAGTTCAATAGGGTCATGTATTGACTTCTATATGGCTTAGAAAGCATCTGTTGGAGTCTATGAGTATGTATGGAAAGTTCAAGATCAAGTAATTTTGGACCAGAAACATGATGAAGTAATTTTGGGCCAGAAACAGATCAAGTAGTCGTGGGCCATACATATGTGCTCCTGGTGGTCAAAAATTGACCTAAGTCTATCTAATACAACATCAGAAGGAGTCTATAAGCTTAAATTGTTTTAAACTTTTTGAGGAACCTTTGACAAGAAATTAGTTCAATAGGTCAGACATGGATTTGTCTATGGCTTAGGAAATATCTGTTTTAGTCTATGAGTATGTATGGAAAGTTCAACATCAAGTACTTTTGGGCAAGAAACATGTTCAGTAGGTCAAATATCTATCTGGCTGAAATGACGTCATGAGAAGTAATTCTCTCTGTATATTAACCCACAGATCAAGTACCTGTGGGCCATAAATGTGCTCCTGGAGGTCAAAAATGTACCTATGTCTATCTGATATAACATCAGAAGGAATCTATAATCTTATATTGTTTTAAACTTTTTGAGGAACCTTTGACCAGAAATGAGTTCAATAGGTCAGATATGGATTTCTTTATGGCTTAGGAAGCATCTGTTTTAGTCTGAGTATGTATGGAAAGCTCAAGATCAAAAACTTTTGGGCCAGAAATATGTTCAGTAGGTCAAATATCTGTCTGGCTGAAATGACGTTATGAGAAGTAAATCTCTCGGTATATTAAACCCACAGATCAAATACCCGTGGGCCATAAAATGTGTTCCTGGAGGTCAAAAATTGACCTCTTTGTATCTATTATAACATCAGAAATAGTCTATAAGTTTATATTGTTATGGTAAAAGGGTCCTCAAAAAATTTCAAACAATATAAACGTATGAAATGTAATACAATAACCAATTAGTTACGTGAAGAATCATGCCAAAGAAATTATAAAAACTCTAGTTCAAAAAGTTTCAAACAATATAAACGTATGAAATGTAATACAATAACCAATTAGTTACGTGAAGAATCATGCCAAAGACATTATAAAAACTCTATAGTAACCATAGGTGAACACTACCAACCACCTAGTAACACCATAGCAACTGCCTAGCTAACACCCAGAACACCTTAGCAACACCCTAGCAACCAACCAGAAAACCCTAGCAAATATCTAGCAACACCCTAGCAACCACCCAGAACACCCTGGCAACAAACCAGAAAACCCTAGCAACCTCCCAGAACACCCTAGCAACTGGGTGGTGAAATTTCCCACTTCAAGCACCACTTCGCATTTTCTTCTGGAAATCTGCCATAAATGTGTTCCTGGAGGTCAAAAATTGACCTTTGTCCTATCTAATATAACATCAGAAGGAGTCAATAAGTTTATATTGTTTTAAACTTTTTGAGGAACCTTTGATCTGTTGGAGTCTATGAGTATGCATGGAAAGTTCAAGATCAAGTACTTTTGGGCCAGAAATATATTCAGTAGGTCAAATATCAGTCGGGCTGAAATGACATCATGTGAAGTAAATCTCTCTGCATATTAAGCTACAGA
This sequence comes from Hybognathus amarus, assembly GCA_030378365.1. Taxonomy (NCBI): domain Eukaryota; kingdom Metazoa; phylum Chordata; class Actinopteri; order Cypriniformes; family Leuciscidae; genus Hybognathus; species Hybognathus amarus. The sequence goes on from JAQIUQ010005231.1 coordinate 95,484, forward strand.
TCAAGTACCCGTGGGTGATAAATGTGTTCCTGGGGGTCAAAAATGGACCTATGAATAGATAATATAACATCAGAAGGAGTCTATAAGTTTATATTTTTATGGTAAAACGGTCCTCAAAAGGTTTCAAACATAGGTGAACACTACCAACCACCTAGTAACACCATAGCAACTGCCTAGCTAACACCCAGAACACCTTAGCAACACCCTAGCAACCAACCAGAATACCTAAGCAACCACCCAGAATACCCTAGCAACCGCACAGCAACAACAGAGCAACCACCCAGAAAACCCCAGCAAATATCTAGCAACACCCTAGCAACCACCCAGAACACCCTGGCAACAAACCAGAAACCCTAGCAACCACCCAGAACACCTAAGCAACCACCCAGAATACCCTAGCAACCACACAGCATTAACAGAGCAACCACCCAGAATACCTTAACAACCACCGAGCAACCGCCCAGAACACCGTAGCAACCACCCAGAACACCCTGGCAACTGGGAGGTGAGATTTCCCACTTCAAGCACCCCTTCACATTTTCTGGAAATCTGCCATAAATGTGTTCCTGGAGGTAAAAAATTGACCTATGTCTATCTAATATAACATCAGAAGGAGTCAATACGTTTATATTGTTTTAAACTTTTTGAGGAACCTTTGACCAGAAATGAGTTCAAAAGGTCAGATATGGACTTCTCTATGGCTTAGGAAGCAACTGTTGGAGTCTATGAGGATATATGGAAAGTTCAAGATCAAGTACTTTTGTGCCAGAAACATGTTCATTAGGTCAAATATCTGGCTGAAATGTCATCATAAGAAGTGAATCTCTCGGCAAATTAACCCACAGATTAAGTTCCAGTGGGCCATAAATGTGTTCCTGGAGGTCAAAAATTTACCTATGTATATAGATAATATACCATCAGAAAGAGTCTATAAGTTTATGTTGTTTTAAACTTTTTGAGGAACCTTTGACCAGAGATGAGTTCAATAGGTCAGATATGGACTTCTCTATGACTTAGGGAGCATCTGTTAGAGTCTATGAGTATGGATGGAAAGTTCAAGATCAAGTACTTTTGGGCCGGAAATATATTCAGTAGGTCAAATATCAGTCGGGCTGAAATGACGTCATGAGAAGTAAATCTCTCTGTATATTAAGCTACAGATCAAGTACCCGTGGGTGATAAATTAGTTCCTGGGGGTCAAAAATTGACCTATGAATAGATAATATAACATCAGAAGGAGTCTATACGTTTATATAATTATGGTGAAAGGGTCCTCAAAAGGTTTCAAACAATAGAAACTTATGAAATGTAACACAATAATCGATTAGTTAAGTGCTAAATCATGCCAAAAACATTTTAAAAACTCTATAGTATAACCATATATGAACAATACCAACCACCTAGTAACACCATAGCAACCGCCTAGCAACCACCCAGGACACCATACCAACAAACCAGAACACCCTAGCAACCACATAGCAACACCAGAGCAACAGCCTAAAATAACCTAACAACTGCTTAGCAACCGCCAAAAACACCATAGCAACCACCCAGAAAACCCTATCAACTGGGTGGTGAGATTTGCCACTTCAAGCACCACTTCACATTTTCTTCTGGAAATGTGTTCCTGGAGGTCCACAATTGACCTATGTATGGCTAATATAATATCAGGAGTTTATAAGTTTAAATTGTTTTAAACTTTTTGAGGAACCTTTGACAAGAAATGAGTTCAATAGGGTCATGTATTGACTTCTCTATGGCTTAGAAAGCATCTGTTGGAGTCTATGAGTATGTATGGAAAGTTCAAGATCAAGTAATTTTGGACCAGAAACATGATGAAGTAATTTTGGGCCAGAAACAGATCAAGTAGTCGTGGGCCATACATATGTGCTCCTGGTGGTCAAAAATTGACCTAAGTCTATCTAATACAACATCAGAAGGAGTCTATAAGCTTAAATTGTTTTAAACTTTTTGAGGAACCTTTGACAAGAAATTAGTTCAATAGGTCAGACATGGATTTGTCTATGGCTTAGGAAATATCTGTTTTAGTCTATGAGTATGTATGGAAAGTTCAACATCAAGTACTTTTGGGCAAGAAACATGTTCAGTAGGTCAAATATCTATCTGGCTGAAATGACGTCATGAGAAGTAATTCTCTCTGTATATTAACCCACAGATCAAGTACCTGTGGGCCATAAATGTGCTCCTGGAGGTCAAAAATGTACCTATGTCTATCTGATATAACATCAGAAGGAATCTATAATCTTATATTGTTTTAAACTTTTTGAGGAACCTTTGACCAGAAATGAGTTCAATAGGTCAGATATGGATTTCTTTATGGCTTAGGAAGCATCTGTTTTAGTCTGAGTATGTATGGAAAGCTCAAGATCAAAAACTTTTGGGCCAGAAATATGTTCAGTAGGTCAAATATCTGTCTGGCTGAAATGACGTTATGAGAAGTAAATCTCTCGGTATATTAAACCCACAGATCAAATACCCGTGGGCCATAAATGTGTTCCTGGAGGTCAAAAATTGACCTCTTTGTATCTATTATAACATCAGAAATAGTCTATAAGTTTATATTGTTATGGTAAAAGGGTCCTCAAAAAGTTTCAAACAATATAAACGTATGAAATGTAATACAATAACCAATTAGTTACGTGAAGAATCATGCCAAAGACATTATAAAAACTCTATAGTAACCATAGGTGAACACTACCAACCACCTAGTAACACCATAGCAACTGCCTAGCTAACACCCAGAACACCTTAGCAACACCCTAGCAACCAACCAGAAAACCCTAGCAAATATCTAGCAACACCCTAGCAACCACCCAGAACACCCTGGCAACAAACCAGAAAACCCTAGCAACCACCCAGAAAACAAAAGCAACCACCCAGAATACCCTAGCAACTGCACAGCAACAACAGAGCAACCACCCAGAATACCTTTACAACCACCGAGCAACCACCCAGAACACCCTGGAAACTTTGTGGTGAGATTTCCCACTTCAAGCACCACTTCACATTTTCTTCTTGAAATCTGCCATAAATGTGTTCCTGGAGGTCAAAAACTGACACATGTCTATCTAATATAAATGGTAATGGTAAATGGTAAATGTACTGCATTTGTATAGCGCTTTCATAGACCCAATGGCCACCAAAGCGCTTTACAATTTGCCTCACATTCACCCATTCACACACACATTCATACACCGACAGGACATCAGAAGGAGTCAATAAGTTTATATTTTTTAAACTTTTTGAGGAACCTTTGACCAGAAATCAGTTCAAAAGGTCATGTATTGACTTCTCTATGGCTTAGGAAGCATCTGCTGGAGTATATGAGTATGTATGGAAAGTTCAAGATCAAGTAATTTTGGGCCAGAAACATGTTCAGTAGGTCAAATATCTGTCTGGCTGATATTACGTCATGAGAAGCAAATCTCTTTGTCTATTAACCCACAGATAAAGTACCCGTGGGTCAGAATGTGCTCCTGATGGTCAGAAATTGACCTATGTATATCTAATATCTAATGCATTTCAACTAACTAACACTTCAACTAACTTATTAATTGTGTAAATAAGGGGAAATCATTTCCTTCGTTGTTGCATTTGTGAAAAAACAACATATAACTTCTTACCTTGTGCATTAAAAATATGCACGCAATAACTAACATGTTTCACTGTGCAATGAAAAGAAAGCATCTATATCATTGCATTCTAACTTTTTCCTCTTTGCAATGAAAAGAAATAGCATGATTTTGCATGCATTTCTATTTTACAAACAAATTTGTGCACAGACTAGAAAACATCACATAAGCTGTCGCTTTACAGTGCATACAATACTTGTTCCTTTGTGCAACGCATAAATGTGCTGTTGTACCCTTTGTTGCGCAATCAAACGTTGTGCGTTGAATAATAAAAAATATGTAATATACACTTTGATGCAGTTCAGTGCTTTCAAGACCAACCCATTCCGTAGTGCATTGAATCGATAACAAGTTAGTTATAGTATGCATTGTGAAAACTACTGCTCATGTGATGTTTTCTCGTCTGTGCATACAATCAAACGTTGTGCATATAATAATAACAATAATAAGACATGCTTTCGCATGCTTTTCCACACTTCAACTAACTTATTCAGTTGTGTAACTGAAGAGAAATAATTGCCTTTGTTGTTGCCTTTGTAAAAAAACAACATCTAACGTCTAACTTTGTGCATTAAAGAATAGGCACGCAATAACTAACCTGTTCCTCTGTGCAATGAAACAGAAAACACCTAAAATGTGTTTCATTGCATTTGAATAACATATCTAACTTGTTCCTCCTTGCAAAATGAAAAGACAGCATGATATTGCATGCATTTCTATTTTACAAACTCATTTGTGCACAGACGAGAAGGCTGTCGCTTTACAGTGCTTACAATACTCATTCTTTTGTGCAACGCAGAGATGTGCTGTTGTACCATTTGTTGCGAAATCAAAAGTTGTGCGGTGAAAAATAAAACATATGTAATATGCACTTTGATTGCAGTTCAGTGTGACGAGTTAGTTATATATGCACATTCAAAATAAAAGCTCAGGTGATGTTTTCTTGTCTGTGCATACAATCAAACGTTATGCTTTGGCAGATTAACAATAATAACACAAACTTTCGGATGCTTTTCCACAATTCAACTAACTAATTCAGTTGTGTAACTGAAGGGAAGTCATTGCCTTAATTGTTGCATTTGTGAAAAAAAAACATTTAACGTTGTGGATTAAAGAATATGCACGCAATAACTAACCATTTCCTCTGTGCAATGAAAAGAAAACACCTAATATGTTTCAATGTTTCATCACACTAGCATATTTAACTAAAGACATAACGAGAAAACATCACAAGCGCTGTCGCTTTTACAGTGCATACAATATTCCTTATTTTGTGCAAACGAAGAGATGTGCTGTGTACTCTTTGTTTCGCAATCAAACTTTGTGCAATGAATAATAAAACATATGTAATATGCACTTTGATGCAGTTCAGTGTTTTCAAGAACCAACCCATTCCGTAGTGCATTGAATAGATATAACGAGTATATTGACGAGTATATTGATAATAGATATATTGTATGCATTGTGAAACGACAGCTCAAAACATCACTTCTCGTCTTTGCACAAAAAAAATTAGTTGTAGAATAGAAATGCATGCGAAAGCACATGCATATATCTTGTTTTTTGCAAATAGGAACAAGTTAGATCTTGTATGCATCGCAATAAAGTAATAACAAATAAAAAAATGAATTGAATGCTTTGTGCAATGAAGAGATTTGGATTGTGCATTGAAGAAAGTTCTGCATTGAACATATATGTAATATGCACTTTTTTGCATTCAAGAACTAAACCCTTCCATAGTGTATTGATTAGATAACCTGTGTTGTTTCATTGCAATGCTTACAATATCTAACTTATTCCTCTTTGTAATGAAAAGAAAATAGATAACACGTGTGCTTTTCATGCATTTAATTTCTACAACTAATTAATTTGTGTATTGATAAGTAAACATCACAAGAGCGTTCGCTTTACAATGCATACACTAGTTGTGGCCCAGGAGTGCTAGGTCTCGAACTCGAATGAATACTCATAGACTTCTGATGTCTGAGTTAAATGCTAAGCCATTTAGAATGTCCACATCTAACCAACTGAACTCATTTCTGGTAAAAGGGTCCTCAAAAGTTTTTAAACCATAAAAACTTTTAGATTCCTTCTGATATTACATAAGCTATAGACAGTTTCCTCTTTGACATACATCCTCAAAATGTTCATAGTTTTGGCCCCTGAGTACTAGATCTTAAACTTTCTAAACATACTTATTGACTCATTTTGATGTTACTGAAGCCATGCAAGAGTCCTTATTCCACCTACTGAAAATATTAGCCATATAGATTGTTTATATCTGACCTATTGAACTCATTTCTGGTCAAAGGGTGCTTGATCATTAGGTTATTTTACATTGATATTACCTACTTATGATGTTTTATGAGCAGGAAGATATTTTGACCTACTGAACATATATCTGGCCCACGAGAACCTTATCTTAAACTTTCCATACATACTAATAGACTTCTTCTGAAGCTTCCAGGCCATATAGAATGTCCATATCTGAGCTATTGAGCTCATTTCTGGTCAAAGGGTCCTCAACATTTTTTAAACAATATAAACTTATAGACACCTTTGGATGATATATAAGTTATACAGAGGTTCTTTTTATTTGTTCTTTTTCTAGAATAAATAAAAAGATTCTGTTGGAGTCTGCGTATACATACGCAGACTCCAACAGATGCTTCCTAAGCCCTAGGAGAAGTCCATATCTGACCTATTGAACTCATTTCTGGTCAAAGGTTCTTTAAAGGTGTTTAAACAACATAAACTTATAGACTCCTGATGTTATATTAGCTAAACATAGGTCAATTTTTGACCTCCAGGAACACATTTAAGGCCAACGGCTACATGATCTGTGGGTTAATAAACCAAGAGATTTACTTCTCATGATGTCATTTCAGCCAGACAGATATTTGACGTGCTGAACATATTTCTGGCCCATTTCTGGTGATTGCCAGGGTGGTTGCCAGGGTGTTGCTACAGGTGTTGCTAAGGTGTTTTGGGTGGTTGCTAGGCGGTTGCTATGGTGTTACTAGGTGGTAGTTAGTGTTCACATATGGTAACTATAGAGTTTTTATAATGTTTTTGGCATGATTTAGCATGTAGCTAATCGATTATTGTATTACATTTCATGTTTACATTGTTTGAACCTTCTGATGATCCTTTACCATAACAATATACACTTATGGACTCCTTTTTATGTTATATGATCTATGCATTGGTCAATTTTTGACCTCAAGAAACAAATTTAGCGCCCACAGGTACTTGATCTGTGGGTTAATATACAGAGAGGTTTACTTCTCATGATGTCAATTCAGCCAGACAGATATTTGACCTACTGAACATGTTTCTGGCCCAAAAGTACTTGATCTTGAACTTTCCATACATGCTCATAGACTCCAACAGATGCTTCCTAAGCATTAGAGAAGTCCATATCTGACCTATTGAACTAATTTCTGGTCAAAGGTTCCTCAAAAAGTTTAAAACAATATAAAAACGTATAGACTCCTTCTGATGTGATATTAGATAGACATAGGTACCTTTTTGACCTCCAAGAACAAATTTATGGTACATTTCCAGAAGAAATTGTGAAGTGGCGGTTGAAGTGGCAAATCTCATCACCCAGTTCCTAGGGTAATCTGGGTGGTTGCCACAGTGTTCTGAGTGGTTGCTAGGTGGTTGTTAGGGTATTCTGGGTGGTTGCTCTGGTGTTGGTAAGCGGTTGCTAGGGTATTCTGGGTGTTTCCTAAGGTGTTCTGAGTGGTTGCTAGGGTGTTGTTAGGCAGTTGACAGGGTATTCTGGTTTGTTGCTAGAGGGTGGTTGCTAGGCTGTTGTTGGGCAGTTGACCGGGTATTCTGGTTTGTTGCTAGACTGTTTTGGGTGGTTGCTAGGGTTTTGCTAGGTGGTTGCTAGGGTGTTCTGGTTGGTTGCTAGGTTGTTTCTAAGGGGTTCTGGGTGGTTGCTATGGTGTTACTAGGTGGTTGGTAGTGTTCACACATGGTTTCTGTAGAGTTTTTATAATAGTCAACAGTACTTGACCATGAATTTTCCATACATACTCATAGACTCCAACAGATGCTTAATAAGCCATAGAAAAGTCCATATCTGAC